>JAHZNB010001824.1:0-10619 GCA_027744295.1 Callyntrura guangdongensis
AGTGTCTTCAAGGGCGTATTACATAATAATGTTGACAAAAATAGCATTAGATGTAATTGCTTTAATAGACTTTTTTAAACTTTGAACCCAGCTTTTGAATTCGATTCATTGACAATGAGCGGAATCTTCTGTGATATTAAAAGCGGCTTACGTTTTCGAATCCCCCCGCTTTAGGTTTTTTTATTCATACATAAAATTTCTTCGTTTTCTGAATGCTTTACACTACTGATTTGGTTGAGTTGTTCAACGACAGAAGCATATAGATACGCTTCTGTGACTTTCCCCCACCTGTTCACAGAGAATTGATTTCTTTTCAATCTCTGGATGAGATTGAGAGGACAAAACCGACAATCTCGTATTCCGACTATCTCATGGTTTTTAACGGTTAATAGGAATAAAATATAAGATGAACTAAACAAAAGTCTCTGATGCGTTCATATTAAATATGTTTCCTTTCCATATTTTGACATGCTTTTTTGTAGCAATGATCATTAATTTAATCATTCTAACTCAACTTAATCCTTTTACATTTAATTTATCTACAGCGTATACTGTACACTCATGCCAGAGTAAATATTTGTGTACGATACGCAATCTTTAGGAATGACAAATACACAAAACTATTTTGTGTTCAAAGCTGATTTGTGTGGTATTAATGATAACTATTATTTATTTTAGAGGAAACAATTAAACAATTAGAAATCAGTAAACTAAAAAATGCCTTTAATTCAATCGAAACTGGTACAGAAATTCAATTGTGGTAATTTAATGAGGTAGATCAAATCAAACAAAGCAGAATTTTGAATATAAAGTAGTTTTATGGCCATAAACTGGTGGAGGAATGAACAACTATAATGTACGCCAGTTTCCTCATATTTAACCGTGCACGTATTGAATCTCACACATATTTTGCTTACAGAGTGAATCAGAGTAGCAAATGGCCCAAATGGCCACGTCAAAATTTCATCCTATTTCAATCAGAAAAACAGCAGATCGGTCTCTGCCACACTACCGAGCGAACAGATGTGTGACGTGAAGATGACTGTGCCTTATCCGACAATCGAAACAGTAAACGCTCGAAAAAAAATTAAGAAACGAATACCTGTACGTAGTAGACTTGGTTCAATCATTCATTACAATCAGAGAGAAGCTAATGTTACGTAACGATAAAGTCTCTGTTATGTTGTTGATTGTTACCTTCCTTCACAGACATTTTACCTCCATTGCCCATGTAGGTATGTATTACATCTTTCGTTGTTTTTCAGTGAGTTTGTTGAGGTTGTGTCTGTGTAAGCTAAAGTCTCAGTTCACTGAACCAAATGTTACATACAAGAATAATGCACATGCATGGTCGGTCACAAAAATATACCTACATATACGTGTGGTATACCATGCATGGCTGTAATAGTAATGTGATACTGTGTTCGTATCAGATCACGAAAGGTGTGTCGCCAAATGGAGCAAGCTCGAACAAATCACTAAACCGAATTATTTTTTTTCTTTTTCTCTTCTTTCCCTTTTGGGTTCATTCCTTTTTAACAAATTATTGTACATATATGCATCCCCAGCCCAAGAATAATTTTTAAATCTGGCATGGTGGCGTAGTAAATGTCTTGTCGTATCAAATGTCGGAAACAAGTTCGCTATCAAATGTTCGTAAGTAGGTAGGTATGTGAATACATTTAGGAGAACCACCAACACCATCATGGTTTTAGATTTTATTTTCTTCGTCATTCTCCAACGAAATAGTAATAAAAAGTATTCTGCGACGGCGATTTTCTCTGATGACCATCTCTTATTAAGATAATGATCGGTCTCAGTGACAAAAGAGTTTTAAGGAACGAGAAATTTCTATGCATTGTTTAAATTACAACACTGTGGGCTTTATTGAAATTCGAGAATTTATCTGGCTTGAAACTCTATAGTAGTGTGTTGCTTTGCCGTACTCCCATGTGTGTGTGCTTTCGTCTTCGAGAAAAGAAAATGACTTGACATTACATGAAGTATTGGTGGTACAATATTACATGGTGCATAGAAGAGTAACAGTGAATACTGCATACCGTCAGCTCAATAATAATATGTGCCCAGATTGTATATCCCGTCCAACAACAAAACAGTTTATAGAGAGCTTAGATGCATAATAATAATATGTAATGGTAGTATGTAGGTACCATGTGGAAAATTCTAAAAACTTGATTCAATTATCGTGGACATTTGATATGACTACCTTTTCTTCCCTTATGGTTCGTCAAGTTTTGTGTCTATCTCAGTTTTTTGGGCAAAAGCCATTCGTGTAATGATTCCTATTAATTTCACCATTCTTTTTGTATCACGATGATGTTGATAATGTACCTGTACCATCGCTGTCAAAAAATCTTTCATCTCCACTTTTATAGCATGGAGCTGCACGATGCAGATATGAGTTTACTGGGCTGGGCTCAGATATTGCCAAATAACCGGATTTGTAATTTCTAATTGCACACAATCATGATATGATCAAGTCACTGGCATTTTAACACGTAAAAACGTTCAACAATCTCAATCTTATTACTGGATGTTTATCACTGACTTCTCTCAAGACTCGCAGTGCACTTACAGTACAGTGCATGTGTGTATATATGTATGCATAATACACGATGATTGAATGGAAAATGCATTTTTTCTAAGATTTTGCTTAATCGAAACGTAAATGTAATTTTAATTTGATCATGTAAATATTCATGATCGTGTTGTACAAAGTTGTGGTAGTTAGGATTGATTAGAATTCTTAAAACGTGTTAATTCCCTTGCGGTACACGATGCCTTTGGTTGGTTTCAGTACACACACGCAGACGTCAAAACGGAGGCAAATGTACGTACGTTCACAACTGTACGTAGCCTGTAGCGATATGGAATTAGGCGTCACGTTATTGGCCGCATCTTATCTTTCTTCTTGAATTAGGATATCAGGATGTTAAAATATTAAGAACAGATTGCATTTCATGGTGCATTTTTTAAAGCACAGGGAATTTTCACATTTTACTCACAATATTATTAATTTGAGCAGTTCTGCCCTCATGGTCAGCCATTGTCGTCATTGACTTTTAAGTGCTGAATTACTGAGAATAAAAAGGAGACCATGGTCGTTTTCAGACATCATACACATCAAAATTAATTGAAGCTTGATGATATAGGCAAAATACTTTTCTTTCCAACCACAGATCATGCAGTTACAATTTCAATCGGGGTATAAAACGAGCCAATATAGGATAGCCATCGTTTCATCTCTCTACAGACCACCGATTTCGATACGAAAAAAGCATTACCCGTTCTTAGCTCGATATTCTACTTTCTACGATAAAATCGTCAAAATTGATATTCGACGGATGGGATGAGTGTGAGTAGGTATTTACTGGTGCCTGCACTTTGTGGCATTATTAAATACATATACGTAGGCATATTGTGGTATAAATCATTTAAAATGTGCGTGTGCCCTGCGGAAACTTTTTTAATGGGAACTGAACATATGTTTCACTAGCCACTAATAATAAGATTCAATGTCAACTTTGTCTCCAGTATAATTGATACTGCCTGATTCAATTTCTGAAGTGTCATGTGTGCATTCTTTCCGTCAATCAAACTGACAATGAGACACACACGAGAGTGCGTAACATACACGACCCTGAACACATGGGCAGTCAGAGTTGAAACAAAAAAAAATTGACTTTTATTTGAAACTCATAAAATTATACGACAAAATTTGTTTTCCTAAATCGCCAGTGACTAAGAACTTTTACTACACCCTAAAAACTTTCCACTGACAGGTTTCCGTGTTCCCACACGAAGGTTCATTGATGATTATTGCGTTGAATGTTGGTTCAAAAAAATAATAAAATGTATTACTTTTTGTTCCGTATTAGTTGGAATAGTCATTGTTCGGAATTAGTATTATTCCGGGCTTTTGGCTGCAAAGAAAAACTTTACGGCTCATGAAAAAAGTTGATTATTTTTTAATGTAATTTACATATAATAGTTGGTCAGGCACTTTACTTACTCTCCACGAACACACCATTCTGTAACAGTTTCTATTTTTGGTACTCCCATCTTTTTAAATATGTAAACATCCAGTCAAGTTTTTTTTTCAATGTGATTAGCTTGTTACCTCAAAGTTAACATTTTAAAAGAGCTTTTATCGGGGGAAACGGAGCTTTGAATGAAGTATATATGAACAAACTGAAATGTTAACTGCGTATGAACATATAATCCATGATACTATACTATTTACGGTTGACAGTGTAGTATAAAGTTAGCTCTTGCATCAAATTAATTTGTAAATAGTTTTCGTACTGTTTTCTCTACCGTTCCATCGTGTTACAATACCACAAAGAGGGAGCACTGATGCACACCTTTGATATTATTAAGAGAAGTGCGCAATGAATTTTTAAAGATGGCCCATTAAGATAATTGTTTCGTGGTAAAAGCATCTTGGTTCCCCAGAAATGCCACTATTTTACTTTAATCTTTTCCATTTGCTTTTAGCATGGCGGGGGATGGTGGGAACAGAGTAACAACAAGTAGAGGAAAGGCACAGCATAGCACGGTGTAGGTAGGTAGCGTGTGTTCCAGAGATACGTGGCATCCAGCATCCGCAAGGACTGCTGTGTGGGTACTCTGTGGAACCAAAGATATCCGTTTACAACGAACAACTTAACTTTATCAAGTATATATTTACAAGTTTGTGCACTGTTTTTTGACGGTACAAGAACACTCTTTGCATGCTTATTTTCTACCTTCCATTTCACTCTCTGTCTATCTGGCTGAACTAGAGGATTGAAATATTTTTCAAGATGGCCGGAAAGAAGTCACCCACATTTTCTTTAGTTATTATAGCTATATGGAAAAAAGATAACCTGGTGTTGCAAAAAATATGATGTATATGACAAACATCTTTTCNTGCAAAAAATATGATGTATATGACAAACATCTTTTCTAAATGTATCATCATCATCATCATCAATGTAAGTAGCAGAGTGTAAAAAGATCCTGAATATGCCTGAGCAACAGTACAGTCTTTTACTATTATACCTAATAAAACGAGTCCTTTGCGTAATAGCGAAGAAAAAGTAATTCCACTAAAAAGTAAAACTAATACACTAAAAATGCCACTCTTCATGAAGTTAAACTTTATTTGGTAATAGATATTAAAATAGACATCATAAAGAATTTTTTGCCCAGGATCAGAAGGAAGAGTAGACCGATAAGTTCTGGCAGGGAAAGTACACGCACGTAAATGAAATATGATGTATGTATGTTGTATATAGGTTTGAGTTTGCTCTCGTTTGTTAGCTACAACCTGAATATACGACCATTTTATTGTGAAGGGAGAAAGAAGTAATGCTGTACGTAGAAAAGCATTGGGGAAGACTTGAAACATATAGCTGTAATAAAACGAATGAAAATACCATCATGCACTTTGTCTTGATGAAGAATTAAAACATTGTATCAGCAGCAGTATCAGAGTATAGTGGTGGTGGTAGTGGCAGGGAGAAAAGCTAATAAATTTTGCGGCTTCACATTTTACTAGTCACTTCTCATTCCTTTGTTAATCGCTCCTAATTTTTTGATTATGTCCATTAACTTAATGAAATCATGTTAGAAGCCTATTTTTTGCCAAACTATTCCCTTTTCTCCCTGTTTCCATTTTCCTCTTTGATGCAAACAACTACCGAATAAAGTTGGAGGAAAAGTAAGTAAACTTCTCCGGTTTACAGAGATCCACGCATCACATCACTTTCCGTTTGATCCGAGCCACTACTTTGCAATAAAATAAGTTTACGGAAAGAGAGAGAGAGAGGGAGAGAGAAATTAAGATAACACTACAAGGTGCACATAGGTACACACGAAAGTGTTATTACGCCTCAAAACTTGTTAATCTCAATATTATCCAATGATGACATTCACATTAATTGAATCCTATCAATTAATACAAAAATAGTGCGCGCACTTGTGTATAACCAGGATGGGTTTAACTTTTCCTGAACACTTTTCCTCCAAAACGGCAGTAAAAATAACTTTGTGTCTGTGTGCGGCGGATGACGGTAGTGGTGGGGAGCTAAACCTTAAAATTAGAACGACATGCTTCAGCACACAACAGTAAGTTGTTTCGTACGCTTCCTGTGGCTGAGTTGTAACTTATTACTGCGTCAATTCATCCCTTCTCTCTCTCTCTCTCTCTCTCTCTCTATTTTTGCAGGGCAGCCAAATTCGTATACAACATTATTCTGGAAGTGAGGAGTAGATCTTGAAATATTTCTTGTGTCTTGGAGAAAGCATCGCTCAGGATTAGAAAAGAAGTTGGGGTGTATCCCTTTTTAGTGAAACTGTGTAGGTATACTCATTCTGCTAATGTGTTCTGAGCATTATCATTCACACACACATACATACATAGACACTTGCAGAGACAGCCGGGCCACAGGAAAAAGCTATGATGTTGATGATGCCATATAGGATCGGTTGATGTGTACATATCGTATGATTAGTATATTAGCCATGAGCCAAAACCGTTACACATCTGGCTGTGCAGCAAGCTTTTATACCATGAAATAGATATATATCCTTTTCACATCACATTCTCAGTGCATTTTTATTTCATTCCCAATTTCAGTAATGAAAAAAGCTTTCAGCCTAATCAATCCAACGCAGAGCCAACACACTCCAAAACTCCTGCCCGGTTGTATACAGTGGAGGATCTTCTTCTTAGCCGCGCGGAGAGATGTATGTAGACAGATGCGTATAATACACACAGATACTCAAGTCTCGGATAGTTTCCTGTTTCACTACTACTACTGTTGACGACGCCAACTAACTCCTGATCCCAAAACTAACGTGCTTTTAAAAGCAATTGCAATTTTCCAATCTAGAAAAATTGGATAAAGTGAAACGAACCGAGTCTAACCAGGACATTAGATACTCATTTTAGGACGAGAAAAACAAACAAGACAAAATTGTGCAAGCAATACGGTTATGGCTGGGTTGTGAGCGTAGGTTAAGGAGACAGACACCAGAATAGCCATATTTTACAAGTGGCTCGATTTTATATTCTTAAAGAATGCTCAATTCACTTTATTTTGTTAATTTTCTTAGGGGTACAGCTGTCTTATTTTTCCTTAATTTAATTACAGGTACGAAAGTATCAACATGCATTGCTAATGTAGCTCAACGTCGTCAATCTGTGCATTATAATTCCCTGCCCTTGCATATATGTAAATACTAAGGACATCGTCCATGTTTGCGTCAATAGATAACCCATATAATTGGTAACCTTTTGATTGAGCAATAGTGAGTTCAGGTCCTTGCTGTCCATTTTTCAGTATACCGAACACAGTGTTTGAGCCGCTGCTGGCACACCAAGCGGAGAGATGGTAAGTCTTTGTTTGTGGAACAGTTACATTTTGCATAAGAGACAACTGTGATTCTCGATAATTCACATATCCGCTGTAACTTCCACGTCTAACGTATTCCCCATTTATTCCGTTGTCGTCGCGTTGTCCGTAAAGTAAGAACCAGGGGTTACTGCTGCCGGATTCAAAGTTGCCATTAACAATCAAATTGGAAGCAACGCTGTAGGAAGCAGTGGAAATTTTAAATGTAGTGACAGATCTAGCAGGGAATTCAAAGTTGAACTGATTTCCATCAAGTTGTGGTGGCGTGAGAGAGACATGCGGCTCTGATGAGGAGGTACGAAACACCTGCATTTCACCAAGGGATGAAAACTTGCGTAGATCAAATGATTTTGTTCTTACAACAGAACCATCATTTACTGTCACCAACACCTGAAAAATAAAGTCCCCACTGTATTATTCTTTATATTTTGATTTTTTTAAACGCTACTAGTTTTGTTCCGTACCAATGTTTGAGATGCTTGGTCGTACGCCGCCACACTGTCACCATCATTTATGTGAATTAACGTGAAGCCTGTTGGTGTTAATAAAATCAGTACATCACGGTTAAAGCATATTTTATTACTATATTATTGTTTATTTTTTTATCATCAATTTACCTTTCCGAATGTATTTGCTAAACTGCATCATTGCATGAAACCCAGAATTGTACTGAATGTTTTCCTTCCTAGCATCAGTGTATGGGATATCAAGGATGCCCCACTGTCCAGCTTTTTGGTCCTCCATAACTTGCCAATATACTACGCAACACCGAAATTTAGTTGCAACATGTGACTATGTGACAGAAAGTAAACTTTTTTTCAGTCTTGTAGTTTCAACTTACCCCACGCGGACGGAACCAAATCCCTTAAATCATAAACTATTCTCCTTGCAAGGCTTAGCCCTTGTGTCATATCCGACAAACTAGATCGACTCCATCCGCTAAACGCAATTTCATAATGATTAAGTTATACAGTAGTAATAAACCTACAAAGTAAATGTAGCAAAGTGACGAAGTAAACACTTGATTTAGGTTTAAAAAACACTCCAACGTATCCACTTCGTATGACTTCGTCACTTAAAATAGCAATTAATAACCTGTCCTTGTATCGTAATATTTTAAATGGATTATTAGATTTTCTTCGTAACTTCATCCATCCAAAGAATGTGTTTGTTTTTCTCTGCAATAGTATATAATGGACCCCTATTCTCTTTCCCATTGTCGGAATATCCATGGGTGTTGACTTTGGTATATAACCCCGCCACACCTGCGTTAGTAAACATTCTTTGCGTTTCCAATTCTTGATTCATTTCAGTTTCATCTGCCACCGAAATGCTGCAGAAATGGAGACTTTTGGCTTGAAGTGAGTCATGAACTTTCTTAATTACTTCAATCATCGTTGTTCTTTCCATATTGCAGCCCTCTTGAACACCTTCAAAACCTTTCCAATATCCCGAGGAACCCATTGTCGGAATATCCATGGGTGTTGACTTTGGTATATAACCCCGCCACACCTGCGTTAGTAAACGTTATTTGCGTTTCCAATTCTTGATTCATTTCAGTTTCATCTGCCACCGAAATGCTGCAAAAATGGAGACTTTTGGCTTGAAGTGAGTCATGAACTTTCTTAATTACTTCAATCATCGTTGTTCTTTCCATATTGCAGCCCTCTTGAACACCTTCAGAACCTTTCCAATATCCCGAGGACGGCTCGTTGAATGGAGCCAAAGATGTAAATGTCACATTGTAATTCTCGTGATAATACTTTACAACTTCAGTTAGATAGTCTGCAAATGCTGCAGCGTTTTGAGGATCAAAGTTGTCGTGAAGAGGGGCTCCAGTTTGAGTTCCTTTGGTACAGCCGTTTCTTGTTAGCCATGACGGAGGAGAGTTTGAAAATGCTTCGAATGTATCTGCACCTAAAGCTTTTGCACTCAATAGAACAGATCTAGCACGGGGATCCCGAGACCCTTAATTTAAAAAAATATACTTGCAACGCGTAGATGGTATATTTGGTAACGTAAATGAAATATTTTTTAAATCCATTTTTACAAAAATAATTTTGCGCACGTACATATATATGGCTCATTAGGTCCGTCGCGAAAAGACTCGGTGGCGCCGCCATCTCGAAATGACCCACAGTTACGGTCACCTGGGGTCGTACCTCCAATTGTGTACCGTAACACATTTAGATTCAACCTTTCTGGCTGTAAAAGTCAATGCGTAATTCCATTAAAACTTGGTCAAATGTCGCATAATAAATTTAAATAAAAATACACACGGAAAAAAGCGCGTAGTTAATTGTATCCTGAACGTCTTGATTCATTCCTCCCAACACGTCACTGAACCAAGCCAAAGATGTGCCCCATCCTGTCCATTCCACAAGCTTAAAATTAGGATCGACAAAGCTTGACTGAGCCAACTTAATAGTGACAAACAATGTCCAAAGAGTTATAAAGATGCTTTTCATTTTTACTGATGGGTTAAAATACGATACAAGTACGTGAGTCTAAAACACGGACACCACTGACAGCCGGTGGTTGTAATCATTGTTTTTAAATAATTGCGAGATCAAAGGGTTTAGGATAATTTCATTTATTAGCAACACATTTTACATTATGTGTGCATATAGCACATCACAAGCGATTATGTATATGGAGTAGTGTAATGAAATTTATTTAATGACATTATGACATTGCCTTGTTGACTGTTTCTCCACCCGCCCGGATGTCTCCATAAAATAACGTTTTTATCCTTCGCGATTGGTCACTTCACGGATCATGGAGCAATATAATGGGATGTTTCATGTTTCTAGGTCCTGAATCCAACGGTACCAGTTAAACCGTCACAGGTTAGTTGCTCTGTCCTCAGGACTAATGAGGTTCAGTGATTAAATCTACATTGTGTATTTAGTTTACGTGCGAATTCAGGTATTTTTGTAAAAAATGATTTCAATGTAAATATAATAAGTTTTACTTGTTTTCAAAGATAGTGTACTCATTCGAAAAATAAATTCTTAAATTCTTCTAACAAACTTTTGTTTTGAAGTATAATTAAATATATTTTTAAATACATCCGCTACTTTTACACAATATGGTTACAAAAGACCCGATATGGTACATATTACATGCTTTGTTTTGTATTGACCATATACTGACGCTGATAGCGTTTGACTGGTCATACGAACGATGGACGTTCCG
>JAHZNB010001825.1:0-14363 GCA_027744295.1 Callyntrura guangdongensis
CATACTTTCTATTAATCTGCTGACAACTCTTAATTTCTAACCACTAAAGTACTAAAGAAGTGGCATCAATAATTCCTATTTTAATTGTAAAATGACAAACTTAGACGATATTTAAGTATGAATGTTTTAATCCCGTGTTTTATTTATAATTTATGAATGTTTTCTTGATGCCCATATATATTGTATCGTATAATATTGCTATGTGTGATAATCAAATGTATAGGATAGATTATAACTCTCAGAGTAGCGAACAAGAATTGATTTATTGAATGTAAATATTTATATGTCATAATACAACATATATATATTTGACACATATTCTTCATTATTACCTTTTTGACTTGTGAAATTTCACTTGTCATTTTTTTGTAATGTGAAGATAATTCCACGTGAGAACTTTTATGTGAATGGGTGCTATCGCGTTACCCCATGTTATAAAAATCCATACTATGTCAATTGACAACGCCACCATGCACGCTATATTGTTTTCAGGGACGGTCCCCGAATGAAGAAACCCAATTTATGAAATATTTCTCCAAAATCCTACAAATCAGTTTGAATTTTTCCAGATGCATCATGAGGGTCTCTTTTCTGTTGTTCTAAGAATTCGGGACATTTTGTTAAGAAATGGTGGTACAGAGAGTATTCTACACACACTAAGTAAATATTGATGCACTTTCAAAATCGGTAGGGTCGGCAGTTCGTATTAATACTGAAGTATGGTTCTAGTAGGCCTTTCCCTCTCGAACCCATTCGCTCCCTAACATATTTGTTCCTGCGGCCTTTTCCTCCCAAACATATTCGCTCCTGCGATCTTTGCCTGTCGAGTTTATTTGCCTCTGTGACCTTCCCTCCCAAGTATTGTTTTATTCTTTGTTGCGTAGTGACACACCTAATACTGAAGTATGGTTCTAGTAGGCCTTTCCCTCTCGAACCCATTCGCTCCCTAACATATTCGCTCCTGCGATCTTTGCCTTTCGAGTTTATTTGCCTCTGTGACCTTCCCTCCCAAGTATTGTTTTATTCTTTGTTGCGTAGTGACACACCTATAACACTTTTACTACTTTTACTGCATTTACTCTCTGTACATGACCTAAAATAGAATTTTTCACACTGACTATTTGAATGCCACATGTAGAGAAACGTACCTAGACTGGAACCTAGCCGTCAGTCATTTTCTCAATCGTCGCTAATTATTTAAATACAAACTTATTGTTAGTCACACGTATGTGTTGCAATTTAAAAATATAAAGAAAAACTATTTCATAAATAATACACATAAGTTTTGCTTTTACAGACGTATCCATATATATTTAAATTAGATAGCTATTATGCAAATCTTGTATTACTTTTTTATCTAAGAAAGATTCACCATTCACTCATGCCAATAATGTAGGTGCTCACGTAAGTATCAACTACAAATGCATTGACATACCCAATACCATTCCTATTCAAGGGACAGAAGAAGAAAGTCATAGTCTAGCTCTGATTTTGATGGATTAATGTACTAGTAAAATATGAGCAGTTGAAAATCTTCATGAAACAAAAAGCATGTAAACTTTTTCGTCATCATCTTCATCTTTCTACGATCATCATATTGAGCAAAAACGGAATAAATTATGCCTTGAAAAGAAGGGGGCAATCTAATGAAGACACCGGCTCGTTTTGGGAAAGATTTTTTTGCTCATTTTAAATGTAAAACACTGCAGACAATTGAAAAAGTTGCTTGTTTATGTGCATGCATATATACTTACACATAGTACGTATAGGTATATGTATAAGTGGTTAAGCACTTAAGTATAGCAGCGAATAAAAAATACTTTCCACTTTAGACATTTTTTGGCGACTGCTCTCCTCTTGGTATTGGCACGCGACATCATACCATAATACAATTTCAGTAAAGTTCCACTGTTTTGTTTATGAAAAAATACCGTTTCTTTTTAATAGGCAATAACGTTTAATGTAGTGAAAAGGGAAAGCACAGTCCGTTTATGTTAATGTATACACGAAAAACCTTCAAACATATGACCTCTCACTTTAGTCACAAGAGAAAGTTACGAACCAGCAGACAGTACAACAAATCTGTGATTGATCCGACAAACCTGACACAGATCATACCTGTTTTTTTAGGAAAGAACTTACTATTTTTTGTCTCACTTTGGGTGGTTGTGCTTTTAACAAAACAAGAATACAAACGAAATGAATCAAAGTAAAAGTTATCAAATGATTTGTTGTTCTGTTGATATTGGGCATTTACAAAAGTGTATAAATATTTTGCCGTTGATTGTAAATTCTGTAAAAATTGTGAATTCGTGGAGCAGTGATAAATATTTGGTAAGATGCTGTTTTGGGTCCGTGTAAATTACATAGTGACCGGCTCATTTCTCCATCTTTCTAAATTATTGTTGTTTCTTCATAACTTGCCATGGCTCTTTTTGCTAGTTCCATGGCTAACCATAATCCTCACAGTAGTAATAGCCGGTGTACCCTTACCAGGTTAAAAATGTTTGTGGACGTGCACATCAACAAACATCATTTTTTGTTTCACTAATCAGAAAATTCCTGAAAAAACAAAAGATCAAGATTTTAATTCTTTTTGATTTTTTAAAATACTTTTGTAGACTAAATGGACAGGACGATGAGATTTTACTCCCCTCTTCACAGTCGGCCTTCTCACAATACCAATCAGTGCCACACAACCATCAGGAGTGCGGACTAATTGTTATTAATGTAAGTCTGTGTAAATATCATTAGCCTGGGAAAATAGTTGCGGACCGGCTCTCTGTGTGTTATAGGTGAGTGGACAACTGTACGAAACCCAAATACGCACCCTGAACCAATTTCCGGAAACAATGTTAGGGGATCCAGCTCGGCGGTTAAAATACTCAAGGAAATGCCTGATGATATTATTTTGTCAAGTCTCCAAATAATGAATATTATTATTACGCAGATGAAAGGTATTTCATCGGAGTATTGAGATTAGCGTGTTTGTCTGTCTGTATCACATCTCTACTTTTCTAAAATATTCATTCTCTGGAAACTTGGATTTCTCTCCACCCAAGTTTCCGAAACACACCCTCAATATCCTGCCGTCGTTACGATAGGTGTCTTTTCCAGTTTTTTTTTCAAACCCGACCCCCACCACCCCCGGATCAGGGGGTTTGCTCATGTATCAGAAAGTGAACTTATTATCCCGTTGGGATATTTTTTATTTTTTTCCAGGGAAGATGAAGGCTTCATCAAAGAAGAAGACAGGCCGCTGCCTTACAATATGTTTATGCGGGAGGTTTGGCTCCTGCTAGAATACCCAGACAGTTCCAAGCCTGCCAAAGTAGTAGCCCTCATTTCTGTGGTGGTGATTCTCTTTTCAATTTTGATTTTTATACTGGAGACGTTACCCATGAATAAGCGGTACACGTTGTACCAAATGCCAGACAATATTACGTTGGTAGAGGAATGTGAAACGCCTCAGCTGACAGGTGCCGGAGAGTATTTTCTATCTCTTTTCAATTTATATTTTAGGTGTTAAATCCTAACTGACAATTTAATATCCCTTTTGTTTGCTGAATTTTACAGACACTTTTTTCATAATTGAATCGATTTGCATAGTCTGGTTTTCCTTTGAATTTGTGGCTCGTCTCATTTCCTGTCCCAATAAGCTTCTCTTTTTCTGCGATTTTATGTGTATCATGGACTTAATTGCAATTTTTCCATATTACTTTACGTTGGCTACTGTCCTAACGGAACCTACGGAGCCGCCCACCGTTCCCAAGGAACAAGATGCAACACTGGCCATGCTGAGAATGATGAGGATTGTTAGAGTCTTCCGAATTTTTAAACTGTCCAGATTTTCAAAAGGACTTCAGGTGTTGGGGCGAACACTTAAAGCTTCCATGAGTGTGCTGGGGCTGTTGGCGTTCTTCCTTGCTATTTGTGAGTGAACATTCACTTAATCTTTACAAAATATATATCACCCATAAACTACATGTTGTAATTAACATCATGTCTTTGAAAATTTTGTTACAAGGCGCTATTCTGTTTTCGAGTGCGGTGTACTTTGCAGAAATTAGCAGTGGCGGCGAGTCTCCCTTCACCTCCATCCCGGATGGTTTCTGGTGGGCAGTTGTGACCATGACTACGGTTGGCTATGGTGATGTCACGTGAGTTGGTGTAAAATTGAGAAACAAAATAAAACCACAGTAGAATCTTACGTTATCCCGTTTTTATAAAAATAAATTCCCAAAATAGGCCAATAGGTCCTTGGGGTAAACTGGTGGGTTCCTTTTGTGTGCTGGCGGGCGTTCTGACAATTGCTTTACCAGTGCCCGTCATCGAGTCCAATTTCACCTACTTTTACAATCAAGAGTCAAAGCAGAGCAAATTAAGATCGGAAAATCCTAATCATGTACAACACTGTCCGTTCCAAACAGGAGCTGGTGGTAAATGGCAGCCGAACAAATTTAACAATGAATTTAATATTGTTGGCATGTTGCCAAATTAAATGAGACCCGATTTTGAATAGATCTGGAACATGAATCCGAAATACAAACAGCCCTGGATGATGATGGCAGTTGCCAGGAATTTGTGAATATGTCCCCAAGTCGAGTTACACTCTGTTCTTGTGATTCTGAGGACAAGTGCAACAGTGGTTCTAATTTGCTACCCTGGGAGCATTCAATTTGAGCTAATGAATAGAATACGTGATTCGTGATAATCGTTCAGAAACTCCCTTTTGCTGTCGAACCACAGAAATTTTAGTGCCTTTGAAATTCAATAACGCCTTGGACAACGAAATTTGGTTATTATACGGTTATAATTTACACATTCATTAAACAATATTAACTGCTACCAATGACTCATATTATATATTGCTATGGTATACTTCAATACCTTGTGATAAAATGCTCTGTCTCTAAACTCATAGTTATGATAATAATTTCTTAAATAAAAAATATTATATTTAAATTATTTTTCAGTGTAGAGAACTCCGTTAACGCATACACTCACATATGTAACAGGAATGGAAAAATTAACTGTTCGTTGTGGTACGTATAAATTTATGATGAGATTATGATTAGTCATTGTAGTTTTCCACTTGTTCTGTGGTACCATGTTCACCGTGCAATTGGATGTAGGTGATGATCACTGCCTATAAGTAATTAAATCAATTCATTTTCCCACTTCAATCGTTATTATGAATGATCTAATCTACATGCATACAAATACATGTTCCTCGAGCAGGGTCAAAACAAGATGCAGGCTTACATAGATTCCTCCATATTATTTATTCAATATACCTGCAATTTTGCTACTAAATTCTAATTTTTCTGGTTTCTAACCAGAGTCGTAGTGTTTTTTCTCGACATTATAACTATTACATTCATATATGGCTAGCAATGAATTAAAAAAATCTGTATCTGATAAAATATTTGAAAAACTTTTGCTGTATCTTTAATCTGTGGAAGATTTTAAAAATTCTGACCATTGTGTTTATGCCATCTGATAGAAATGCAGTTTCTTTTGTATTACAGCTCTGTACTGTACGCGTACTAATTACTTGATTCTATTAAGTACGATATCAAAGTAAGGAAGATTTACTTTGTCAGGATTTTTAACAAATTTTGACGTAGAGGAAGAGTTAATTAATCATCAGATACTTTGTGCATGCTATGGATTATTTTTCTTGCCGCTTCATTTGTACTTAGGTGCTTCTCGAGAGTGAACTTAATTTCATTCGCATGGAATGCAGGATAATTCTTCGAAATGAAGCAGTTCTCAGAAACTTTTGAAGAAGTACTGAAATTATTACTAGGAGTGCTGTGCTGTGTATTACTTTTCTTGTTTAGTATCCCAATGTACGGTTTTCGCCAACTTGTGATAATTTTTGCAAAGTATCGTCGACCTGATCTTGGAGCAATTATAACTGGACAAAGTGCCTTTTTCGTAGTAGATTTTTTTTCTAAGTATCCACCACGTTCTAATATAATTT
This sequence comes from Callyntrura guangdongensis, assembly GCA_027744295.1. NCBI lineage: Eukaryota > Metazoa > Arthropoda > Collembola > Entomobryomorpha > Paronellidae > Callyntrura > Callyntrura guangdongensis. Next base: position 5,990 of record JAHZNB010001825.1, read on the forward strand.
TTAGTTTAACATTTAAAGGCCACATGACAAAAGAAGATGTCGAGTCCCGCGTGTTGAAAAAATGGATACAAACTCGTGAAAATCAGACTAGTAATTTAATCCACAAAGAATTTCAAAATTACCCAGAGCAGTGGTTGGGGTTTAGCTTTTGGAAAAAAATCGTCACAATGTTTTCCGTTTCAAATCACGTCTACCACTTGTTCAAACCGGAGACGCTAATTACTCATAAACAATTAACTCAAATTGAAGAGGATTTACTGAACAGTCGACTTCCTGTGGAGAGAAGTCCATGGGAAATATATGTCATTGAAAACTATGAAAACCCTACAGAACCATCGGTGAGACACAGTGTACTCATCTTCAAATTTCATCAGTGCTTAACCGATTCGATGAGTGTCTTGGTCGTTATAGCAGACGCCTTCCTTGATTTGTCATCAGAGCAAGTTACCAAAATGGAAAAACAATTGACCCAACTACCAAAACTAACTTTGTGGCAAAAACTTTGTTGCATTATGATGTTTCCATTTCTTGCGTTTTACGAAATGTCATGCCACCTATCCTACAATTTTCGTAGTAGCCATTTCAGACTTTCCGACAAGAACAAAGCCTGGTATCAAGTCATTGCTAGATCAGAAAGTATTCCTATTAATAAGCAAATTCAGGATAAATAAGAATGCCACTGGGATGAGCTACACCAATGTTATCCGTATTGCTTTGTTTGCTGATAAAAATTGGAATGAAAAGTGGAATCAAAAACAATTTTAGTCAAACAATGTCTTGCATGAACGTACTTCCGACGATGTGAATCGACGACGTAAAAACCTTTGCAAACCCAAACCATATTATAACCGGAGCTGCTTTTGACTGCCCAGACTGGGCAGCCCAGTTACTACCACTACAACGGCACATGTCAACCTTGATGGGGTCACACTTTTATTCTATTTTGAAACTGTTTGCAAGAAATATAATGATCCCGATTTGTAAGAAATGTTTGTGTAATTTGTGAAGGGCTTATTTCACAAAACCTATTGTTGAAATTGTAAAATTTGTACATTTATTTCCTTCAGGTATGTTTAATTTTGCCAGTTTACCCAAACAAATTCGGAACAAGTCATTCGTATTCAAATTTGTGCTGAACGTGATCTCATGTCGCGGGCTGAGTTGCAACAGTTTTTTCAGTGGATCCAACAAGAAATTGATGATTTTAAGTAAGTGTTAACAGGACAAAATGATTTTTCGTATCCAATTAGATTTACACTTGTCATTTGTTATTACATGAGAAAGGAATGTGTGTACTACGTTTGTAGGATTGTAAGGGTCAATAAAATACGGTGTTCTAAATATTAATTAATTTCCATGTAAATGTGTTATGGGAAAGGAAACGGACATCTTGAATTGACTATCTGTATAGACTAACAAATTTTATTTCGAGCTTTCAGTTGTTGACTACAACCATCATCAGGAAAATAGTGTTAGTTAGGAGGACATTGGTGTTGATGTCTTCATCGATAACTTCAATTATTCAAAGTGAGTTATGAGCTCTGCGTATGATACACGAAAAGAAAGTATTATTAAGTTATTAATTCAAGAAAGGAATAATTTAAACGCCAGCAAAAAAATTAGACGATTTTAATACTTGCACCAGAAATGATGCTTTGCGCTGTCGGCATTAATTAAAAATGCTAAATTTTCATCATTTGATGGGGCACCCCAGAACCATACTTAATGTTGAAACCTTCATTGTGGAACAATATTTACGATTTCAATGAACACGGAAGTCGAAAATTATGTTAACTTCATCTCGTGCATCAGCATGTTAGTATTCATCTTAATGCTTTGTATGAGGCTGCTCAAACTAGGATGCCTCTTGTTTTTGACATAATATGCTACTGTTGCATTGATGAACTATAAGAAATGATTCCCACGCACATGAGAACAGACACCTAGTAGCATTGACCAATTGGCCGACAGTTTAACACTAGCAAGGGTGTGCAAGTGCGAGCAAATAGCTACAATTTAATTTACAAGTCTACAATGAAATGGTTTAAGGTTTGCATGAGGGTCAGCGACCGCATGTTTTGTGTACATGGTCATAATTTACATGCATTAGCATTATATGCATTTTAATTTGTTGCTCATTTATTGCTATATTGCATCACATCATATGTGTAATTTCAATTCATTGAGCCTATAGGAAACTTATTATTCCAGATCTTACTTTGGTCTTAAGCTGGTTTTCTGGTAATAGTGAATGTTAGTCCACACAATTTCCTAAGTTTCGGAACTGTTCTTGGGCAAAATACGCTCATAATCTTGTTGTCGTTTTGTTGAATTTTTGTCAAAGATGATTGTGTAATTTTTATTAACGAAAACGCCAAAAATATTAAAGAAATCCGATGGGCACTGTTTTAATACTTGATTTCTGTATAATACTGTTCTTAAATTTTATTTTTAAATACGATACAATTTAATTTTAAATATAAATTTAATTAATTAGTTAAGCTGCAGAGTGTTATAATATAAGTTAAAACAGACTGAATTGAGATAGTACATTATGAATAAAAGGATACAAAAACTATGCAAAATTTGTATAATTTGCATTGCAAATACAATTTAAATGTCGCCCGCAAATTAAAGTATAGTTTTAAAAGTTCAGTCAGTTCGTACACATTACTGACGAATTTATAACTTCAGTGGTAAGTGTACCACTACTTCCCAACCTACTGACCTTGTTTATTCAGGGCTGTACGGATATCAAAACCGACCCTGTCAAATTTGCCAACAGACCCAAAAATGTTAAGCATGTTGATTTTGTAACCGAGTAAAAGTCTCCAGTTCGCACCATCTCAACTCTAAATGATCTCAACAATCTACGAGATTCTGCACCGAGGAAAATTGCCTTGTATAAAGCTTCCCTAAGTTTTAAACTACCATCATTTACCATTGCCATAAAGGTTGTGATAAGGAACAACACTGAACCACTAACCATTCCCATCCCAATCCCAAAAGCGGTAACAAACAGATTCATTCCTGAAAGTCGAACAGTGATAAAAACATATTGAACCAGACCAACTCCCAAAACGGCTTTGATCGGACCAACGTACAGTCTTCCGTACACTCTGTTGTACAAAGTGGTTAAGACTCGTAGTTGTCGGTAGATTAGCAGCACCCTTTTGATAGGCCCCCCAGTTGTTCTGCCAGTTTTAGCGTTGTTAATCAAAAATAACAAATTGTGAATAACAGTTTGATAAGTGTGAAGAAACAAAATGTTGGCGTGTATAATGAACGTTCCCGAACCCCATAAAAAGAATACCCACAAAATATCTGTCAATAATCCACCAACCACTCCCAACGTTGACACCACCCCGGATGAACCAGCTATGTAGAAAATAAGTCGACGTGTGTGACTCCCTATCGTCCAATTCAACAGCAGAAATTTATAGCAAAGTGGTACAAGAAAAACAAAAGAAAAGAGGCTATTTGCCACAAAGACAAAAACAATCAATGCTCGAGTTTTTCGGGATTTATGGAATGCCTGTCGGCCATCGAAGTAAATTTGTGCCAGACGTTTAATCAAATTCTCCGTTCCGTTTACCAGTAAAAGGACTTCTTTCGAACAAATATAATTGGGAGACTGATTTGACAAGGAAATAAAACCACCACCAGTCCAAACCAGGAGGAAAACCAGTTTGACAAATTCCTTCCTTTCTAGAAATTCGGGAACCTCAATAACTATCAAGACAATGAGGAATGTTGTGTAAACTATAGAAATCAGAAGGTATGCCACAAAATTCCACACAAGTTTTTGTGTTTTTGAGATATTTTCTGAAATATAAAAACAAAAATTGACAGGATGTTCCTGACTCCAGAAAATTCTGTACGGAAAGGCGCCTAAACCTTGTAAGAATGAAAAATATGATTTCAGAAATTTTTCCATTTTATCGGGTTTGTGTTATGTGTTCAGTATGAATCTTCAAGGGCATTTTTGCTAAAAATTGAGGGAAGCCCCAAATTTTTATATTTAATCACTATCTCGAAAGCTGCTATTCCGTAACCATTCTACATAAAATGTACATAATTTGGGTATATGGACAGATACTAAGCTATCATTACTTTTTTCGTATTTGTGACATGACAGGACAATTGTTGACAGCTTTTTAGTCCTAATTACGACAGAAGCAAATTGCATTGTAATTGTTATCCGATAATAAGTTAGTGAAAATATTGTCAATCCTTCAAATTTATTAAAACCCTTCATCAGAGCAAAAACACAGTAAAAGTAGTTATTGGAAATGTAATTAAATAATGTACTACTAAACTAAATTTGACACTAACCTAGTTGAATTTGTTCCAAGGACCAATGTTCTTTTTACATTTGCACGGATAATAAAGCTGACACGGTTGTATTGGCCAAAATACTAAGCAAAGTAAGACAAGTAATTTTTCTAATGTGATAAAAGTTGCCGCATTTTACACTCTCCACTTTAAAAGACTTTATCAACCGGCGTGTTTCGGGAGAGCCTCTGGCAATGAATAAATTCTGTTTAAGATGATCCCTTAGCTTTCCACTGTATTCATTGACCATGGCCATGAATGATGTAAACGCGAACAATATTCCTAAAAACATGATGCAAGCCCCGACTCCAAATATCAACAAAATTATGTCATTCTCGGCAAGGCGAACTATTATAACGGTAAATTGTACAATTGCTAACATCATTGCAGCTTTAAATGGGCTAACGAAAACGCGCCCGTGAAGCTCATTGTATAAATTGATCATAATCCTCAGTTTCTGGTAGATTAACAGAACCTCCCTCAAATGTCGTACTGTGTCTAAGGATGCAGTCTTGCTTCGAACGGTTTTCCAATCGATAATATGACAAATGGTTGATTTAAAGGTGTGCAAGACTAAAAAAGTTGTATGTGCTATGATTAAACCGGAACCCCATAATACAAATAACCACCAAATGTCCACCAAAAGTCCTAGTGTAGCTTCTAGTATTTTACTGGATACTCCACAAATAAGTATAAAGCGACGAGCAAAACTTCCAAGGGGCCAAGTATCGTTTTGAAACATAAATAGAATCGGAACTGCCGTAGCAATTGAGCTTACACTGTTGACGCCAAGAAATAGTGAAATGTTAGCCCGAAGTTTCTTTGACTTTTGAAATGCCATTGGATTGTGAAAATGATAACTCCTAAGATTATTAATTAGGGTTTCAGTTCCATTTACAAGAAAAATGACATCATTTCTCCAAAAGCAGTTCATCGTTTGTTGGAGTGGGCCGAAGAAACTAATTTCAATCCATAGAAGAAGGAACACCAGACGAAAATAATCTTGTCGGTGTAAAAAGTCAGAAGATTGCGTATATAGCGTAATACATAGATACACAGGATATACCACCGAAATAAGGAAGAAAATTAGAAAGTTCCAAATAATTTTGTGTAATTTTCCAGGGGCTGCGGATAAATGGATTCGGAAATCTGCGGACGGATTTTTGCCCCACGACAATATATACGGAAAGGCTAATAAATAGTAGAGGAAAGAGAAGTACCGTTTCAAAAACCCTTTTCCCATTTTTGAGTTTAGTGAAAGAAGAATTTCCATTACTGACTACCGCACTGATTGTAGTTTTGAAAATTTGATAAAAACTTTTTTCGGGATTATACATACGAGGATCACACCACTCATGTACTGGTGTAAGTGACAGTCGGTATAAGCAAGTTCAGCTGCCTTTGGCGTATTCTCGTCTATTCCACTAAAGATACTAAAAAATCAACGACGTCATGTTGTGACAGCTAATCGTATTAAATGACAACAGCATAATTACTCGTTGTAGTAAACGCTGTCTGCTGTTGTGTTAAAATTGAATAAACGTTTTATCAGTTAATCTACTCTGTTTTATTCCTTTGTAATTGCTACCATTTGCTACCTTAGTAGTGCACAATACGCTGACATCAAAATTATATTATTTTTCAGTGAAAAACAACACATTGTTATACGTATGTTACACGTATTGTTTCTAAACAGAGAAAGCAACGTATCAATTGGAAAATGGTTACTTCATGTATTGCAAATTCGATATGACATTTGTGTCGGCTAATTAAGAATTGTAACAATTTAATAACCAACGATATACAAACCAAATTTTGTAAGCTTATAATTTTCCCCGTAATTAAGTATTAGGGTTCTTCGAAACCGGCGTCAAATTTATTGCAGCGATTATCTTGTCAATGCTAAACTCTTTAAGAAGTAAATGTTTTACCAACATTTAATTTTATACAATTACTACCTGATGTGAACAGTTCTCGAGCAGGAAAAATGTTACAAATAAACACAGATATTCATTTTTAATTATGTAGAATATCTTATGTAAACCGTACTAACTTTTAAATATGCATAATAGTCGATGCAACCCGTATTTATATTAAAATATTCACAAACGGAATTCTACTGCTAAATGAATGGTATTTTTTGTGCCCCGAACTCATGTGTCAAATTTAATTCGATTAGTTACGAAATACACGAAAATTACATGAAACTTTTCCATGAAATGACAGTCGGTAACTTAAAAAATTAAATTGCATTGGGAATAGTTGGTTATTGTCATTATTCATTATATACACTGTTTTATATCGTATTGCAGTTGAAAAACTGTTTGTAAATTGTCAACAACATGTAACCTTTATATAAAACACTAGATGCCCGCACCGTATGCAGAAAAAAGCATGCATAGTCTAGACCCATCTAATCGTTGTTCCATTCAAAATTCATTCCAAAATTTTCTTCAAATTCCCTCCAAACATCCTACTAAATTCCCCTACAGATCCTTCCAATGTTCCCTCCAAAGATCCCTCAAAAACTCACTCAAAAATTCCTTCCAAAGATCCCTCAAAACCTCACTCCAAAAATCCCTCCAAAGAACCCCCAAAGATCCCTCAATAACTCACTCCAAAATTCTCTTCAAAATTTCACCCAAAGTTCACTCTAAATTTCCAGCCCACTGTATATGCACAGAGCATCCAAGCGAATCCCCATACAAATGCACATGTTCATATAATGCAAGCCACCTACGTAAATGAACTATTTAGTAGCTTCAACATGCAACATCATCAACATCGGTCAAACACATACCTAGAACCACGACACTGAGGTGTCAATGTGGAAGTATGGAGCATGGGCAAAATGGTCAATTAGCAAAAAGGTTAATTATCTCGAGAACATTTAAAGTTAGGAATTTCAGGTTAATTGGTCTTAGTTGCTCGGAGCAGATCGACTACGATGAATACATTAATTGAATGTTATAATGGAGATTCCTATAGAACCACCCCGTTGGGATGTGAATGTGGTAGTATGAGCAAAATGGACAGTTAGCAAAAACAGTTAAAGTTAGAAGGGTGGATTTTTGCTACATGAGAGCCATGGGTGTCAGGAATATGTGTGCTAATTTTCAGGTTAATTGGGCAAAAGCCCTGGGAGCAGTTAGATCCACAGACAGACAGAGTGACAGAAAAGGGCTTTTAATATTTACTGATCAATCACAATCTGACCAATGCAGAATACCTTATATTGATTTATTTTTTTTATTTTTTACATTTTTACTTACAAACTCAACGTATCTTTAGAAAATATTGTTGAATATTACTACAATTTCAATTCACGCAAAGCAGAAATACTTTAACATTGTGTAGAAAATGTAGAATTATAAAAAGCTTTAAAATAATATCATTTTAGAGATAATCTTCAAATTCCGTTTTTTATAAAATTTGACCGTAACAGTTTGATTCTCATCCTCTACATTGGTACGGATATCAGCACGGATCCGGTATGACTAGCAACCATACCAAGCAAAGTCAAGCAGCTAATTTTTTTCACCGGGTAAAAGATTCCACTCTGCACAGACTCCACCTTGTACGACTTCACCAGTCGTCGAGTCTCTGGCGTGCTCATACCAACTGAGTCTGCAGTAAGAGTTTTCCTCAACTTAACACTGTACTCATTTACCGTTGCCATGAACGCTGTGATCACTGCCAATATTCCAGAAAATAGCACAGCCATAAAAATGCCAAAAGTCGCAATGAAAGGACTTCTATCTGCCAGTCGTATCGATATGAAAATATACTGAATGGCACCAATTCCAAACAATCCTTTGAAAGGACTTACGTACAGTCTCCCATATATGCTGTTGTATACGGTTGTCAAAATTCGTAATTTCGCGTACGTCAACAGGATTTCTCTGATTCTTTGCGAGGGGATGCTGATCCTCTTGTGGCTCTTGTGAATTTGTATCACTTGCTGTATTGTAGATTTAAATGTATGAAGAAAAAGATACATTATGTGCACCACTATTGTACCTGTACCCCAAAGTAAAAA
>JAHZNB010001826.1:0-17938 GCA_027744295.1 Callyntrura guangdongensis
CGAAGCTGTTTTACTTTGCCCCATGTCAATTATTTGTAAGCATCTGCTGCAACATTCATATGCATTTAAAATATCGGTTCGCGTCATTCTTGCGCTTGAGCTTACCACTTCATCAAACGACGTTACCATTTTTTCGCCAGCGAGAGTTTGTATTTGTATAAAAAATTGAAGCTGGGGTGTTTGATTCCCATATTGCAAGGGGGAATGCTACCATTTAACCCATAGAATAAATATATACTCTGCAATTTCACCTGTAATTGTTATTTGAAATCTGGGGTCCTCCGTTACAAATTTACTAATGCTTGTTTGCAAAATAAAAACAGCTGCCAACAATGAATGCCGAGCATCTTCGTGTACACAAGCAACACTGCAGAGGACATTTTGGTATCATAGAGGCTGACATATAAGTGAAACTAGAAGTAAAAGTAAAGTAATCTGAAAACCGGAAGTAAAGTTGCTTACTGCGAAGGAAATAATGAGGAAATACAAATGTTTTTTATTCATGTTTCCATGATTGGCACACAAAATTTCCGCCTACTCATCAGTGCCATATCAAGATAAGAAAAATTCAGCTTTAGTTAACGTGTCACAATGAGCTTCAGTGTACAATAGCTACTGAGCTGGTCACATTATACCACAAAAATATTAGCATTTAACAAATAACAAACCAGTTAAATATTCGTCGAATGAGACTGTCAACACAATAATTAATGTATTTATTAACATGATGTTTATATTAGACTATTGACTCGTGGTATTGATGATTATTATGTTTACAAAATACTGGTAATGCATTATTTTCATACCAGCTACGTTCAGATAGCTGACGTCTAAAAAATTTTGCTCTATAAACTGACAATTAAATTTTGTAGTGGTTTGGACGTACTTATTCCTACCGAAAATGGTAATTTTGAACATCGATTATGTGTGTTGTGAAACCTGTATTTACGGATAAAATAAAACCTAATCAGAGAGGAAAAGATAAACAACTGCGCTAAAATATTTGAATATTATTTTTGTTGGTGTGAAAGTGTTATTTTATCACGCATATTGAATATGTAAGAGTACTACATTGAGCATTGCATTATGAGCATGCAACCAACACCAGTACCATTAAATGTATGATTGTATCTCTTTTCTAATCTGTATTGCAACGTTTTTGATTTTCTGCTCGTCTTCATCGTCTTCAATTTCCTTTATATCTTCCTCTTCGGCAGTTTTCCGAAATCCAAAGAATACGTCGTTCGATAAACTTCCCGTCCAGAGCACTGTTGTTTCATTCTCGCCTCTCAATTGGTACTCAATTGTGTTTGCAGTCATGTTAAAAACAGGATGTACCACGGTTGGCATTAACGTTCCATTGGTGTTTATGAACGCAGCAATGACCGGAAGATCCGCTGGATCCTTGCTACTATTTCCGACAAACCCTCCTGTAGAGAAATTGGCAAATGGATTTGGTCCTTGTTGTGAAATTGTGGCAAAGACGGCTCCCCCAGGTGAGCCAGGTCTGGGTGTAGGAAGTCGTTGAATGAACCTGTCAACATGCTGAGTCCCCCAATTCTGGTACCAAAAGTTCAGTAGTGTTGCAGGAACAAAGAGAAGAACATTTTGAATGGAATTTTGAACCCTTTCGCCTAATGATGGAGCACGGGTGGTGGGCGGCTCAAGAGTAGGTCCCAACAATTCTGTTACCCATGGTGGTTCAGTGATCATGGGACGGGGTCGGGGTCTACCGATTTCGCTCAAACTGGGCAAACGAATGAAATTCAAAGTTGAGGTGATCCGATTTTGAATTCGCTGTGGGAGGGATGGGGATGCTGCAGGTTGGGTTGCGCCGGACTGGATTGGGGCCATAGATAAACCCGATCCACTACTTATCGAAGGCAAAAAATATGAAGGAGGAAATTGGGGAGGGGTCATTGGTTGAGTGGGACTTGCTGCGGGAAGTGGAGGAGGGACAGGAAGTGGTGTAGAGGGAAGAGTTGAAGGGGTTTGTACTGGAACTTGGGTTGTAGGAACAGTGGTTGTGGTGGGTGGTGCCGTGGTAGTTTGCTGGGTACTTGGCTGTGTAGGAGGCTGTACAAAACATTTTGTTTGCATAAATTACTTAAAAGAGAGAATATACTGAAGTGCATCCCTGCATACTCACAAGGATATATTTGCTCTGCTCTAGGCTTATCATGTACCATGAATGATGTTCCCATTGTCGTTTGAACCACCTGCTGTTTAGGTTTCATTGTGGTCACATAACCAAATGGCCAGTGCGAAAGAGTGGAGAGTTGTGCAATAGTTTGTATAGCCTGACTGACGCCAGGAAGGAAAGATGCTGGTGGGGCACCCTGATCCTCTCCACCAACCTTTATAGATTCCACTTGCTGGCGGTGTTCTACACCCAAGTTTCCTCCAGCCGTCTAACAAAATGGGAGAGAGGAAATTGGATGATGAAAGTCTGCAGCATAGGTACTCTTGATCAAAGTGAATTTCGTAGCTCTGTGTGTTAATTAAATTTCTCTGCTGCTATTAAAAGGGAAAATTATATTTTACGGTTTGCAAATAAATGGATACTTGTTCTTGTTGTTGTTGCTGCTGTTGAATTTGTGATTGCGTGGGCGCTGCTCCATTTCCTGGAACCCCTACAGTACCCCATATTGGGATGGGAAGTCGGAGTACGTTGTTTAATGAGGCATGTATTCTCTCCGAGATCGTGGGTGCTAGCGTTGTCTTTCAGGGAAATGAGAGTTTACTCAGTACACCAACTTGAGCAGGTTTATGTGCACATACATACCTACCACTTTCAACTGTGTATAATAATGAAATAAAAGATTTTCGATATAAATGTCTTACTGGTCCTGCTGCTGACTGATTCGTATTATCCTGAGGTCGTGGTGGAAAAAAGAGGTCAAGAGAAGGGGCCGGCGAAGGAGCGGTAGCATTTGAGCCCTTTTAATAAAACAAAAAAATTTAACGCTTATTTTTTGAAAATCCCAAGTTTTAATTTTGTAGCATGATAGATATTATGTTATTCACCTTGCTTAACACAAAAGCATACGAAATGCCCAATAACAGGGCGACTTTTAACCTAGCCATTATATTTTCGCTGCGTGGTCTCCAACTGACTGTGCGTGTTGTCATTTTTCTTTAACAGCACGTCGGTTTATTATTCCCACTACCTAAAAAATGTCACAGTGTCATTTCGCCCTAGGGCTTGTTGTGTCACAAGTTGCCACATATTGTGAAAGCATAATACATAATATGCAGATGTTATTGCTTATTCGCGCAAATTCTATGAAAATAACAGACACATGCCACGCAGTTATTCTAGGCTTATTGCACTTAGATTCCAACATATTAATTGTTTGTTTTGTTTTGAGTGGTTACGCAGTCTCCTCGTATCATTGTTCCGTCATTCGTTCCCCTTAATTTTCATACAATGCTTCCATCGCTATCGCTCGTTGGCACTTTCGTCGTCATCCATACTGATTTAAGCGCAAATCCAGGGTTGGTTGAATTCATCAATTTTGTGTAACTTCTACTCATTTTAATTGGGTACTAGTAGCAAATGGAGTCTTTATGCAATGGGGACCATCAAGCTGTAGCATATACTGCGGCGGCACCATACGTGCGAATGACCTCAACCACTTTCATTTTTATTTTCCAGATCCATTCTCCAGAAGAACAAACAGACGCGTTCATCCGACCCATTCATTTCATGTCATGATTTCGATTGTAACACGATTACGTGCTTAATTACTGTCTCATGGAGAAACTTTACAAGGTACACATATGATAACAGAACAGAGTTTTGGTCAGAGTGAAATCCCTTCACTACTGCTGTGAATATAAATACCCACAATAGATAATTATATGCAGTTTGCACACAGTAGTATCCAATTTGCTGGTAGCTGGTTACTACCACTCTGAGAAAGCTCCTTCTAATCATACAACTTCCAAGTATAACCTCTTGTGTATGTATAATAATCACAGTAATTACATACATGGAAATCCCATAAATATTCATTGACTACCCACTCTCCACTTTTTGATGTTACTGTTCGTGCTTTTTATCACAGTACTACCGAGTACCATATCTACACTTGTAAAAATCCACTGACATAATAATATCCCAGAATTGATTCAGTTTTTCCCCTTTCCAAGTAACAGCAGGGATCTCTGACACACTTTCTACGAAATAAAATGAAATAAATTTTGAAAAATATGGCGTCATATGTTTTAAAGTTGGCGTGCCAAGGTATAATTTGGTTGGAACTTATCGGGGAAATGAGATAGGATTTATGAAGATAATTTATAAAATGACATGACCTCTCTGACATCCGCAGCACAGCATATCTCTGTCTCGTTCCATATTTGAGAAAAAAATAAGACGTTGTGTGGTATCATCATGAATGGAACTGTCATGCAATATATAAGACAAGTTGACACATTTCCTTCCAACTTTTTCCATTTTATTTGTCACTGTTCTACATCCTGTTCCGTATCCAAAATGTGTATAAATGTACTCTAGATGCGTAAATCTTAAAGTAAAAAATTCATGCTATACTGTAATGATATTAAAACAGTGCACATAATAAAAAATTTTGGTGCAAAGAGGACCTCATTACGGAACCCTTGTAGAAGCATTTTTACCACTTTCATTTTCCACATCCCTTCTTGGTAATGCAAAAACAAAATGAATTTAGTACTTACTTGCCACTACTGCGCCATCGACAGCACGACAGCTCTGTATTTTCAACTCATATATTTTTGTATCTTACAAGACCTCTCTTCAAATTACGACAAGTAAAACTTGTATTATTGAAGGCATAATTTTTAAAAACAAAAACTGGTGAGTACGCCATCATATAAGCGTTATTCTAGGATAAGGAAAGTACAAAATGTATATTTACAATTTCGTTCGGGATCGTGAGCAAATAACTATCAGTCAAGCAAACGTTTTTTTAATGGAAAACCCAGAAAATTTTGAAATTGTGTTCTTTCTTTTCTTCAATGGTTCATATGTATGTCACTGCTTTTTCTATCATTATGTTAATGTAGGAAGAATGAGAAAAACGTGTTACATTTTCCATACAAGTACTTGACGTATCTTGCAGCATTTTATAGCAAGTACACGAAGCCAAGTGGCCAAAAAGCGGCACAGTGAGGGAGAAAGATAGAGAGGGAGAGGACACAAAGCATAATGTGAGATAATATTATATCTCCTGTAAGAAAATGAGATTTCTGGAACGGCACCGCAACGATGAGTACTACAGCCAGCATAGAAGTATTAGTAGCACACCAGCATACTTTTTCTGTTGAAAGCCTCTCCACTGTGCGATATGTGTCATTTGTTAAATTATACCAATTACGGTTTGGAAATCAGCCACATTCTTTCTTTTTTGTTTCATTACGACATATAGTCGGAGTAAGTTGAGAAACAAGGATGCACATTTCAGCAGAAAATAAGGAGGAAACCCAATTTCCCTCTTTACCCCTCTCCCCGTCTTTTTATACTTACTTTACTGGGGTTTAAAAGTGAAATTGGAAACGGAAAAGTTGAGAACATTCCACCCAAACATCTACCACAGCTAGCCTGAAGCAACTCAGAAGATGAAAGTGAGAGAGAGAAAAAAGGGAAAGCTGTCTTGATATCTTCTTGTCATTTCTTCTTCCTTCCTTGAAACTTTCTCCACGTCCTCCTTTCCCTGTAAAAAAATGTTTCATAGTGCTGTGCTTATGCCAGCACACGCGACAGAGCATTTATTGTAAAATACGCCCATTAAAATTGTTCCAGTCATTTCAAAAAGAATAATACATGATGGTATATCTGCATGCATTAGTGTGTAGGAGCGTACTTTTCGTTAATAAAAAGATACGCCACATTTGTACAAAATAATGATAACTATGCTATATGAACTCCTCTATGGAATTCCTCTGTCATTGTCGCGATGTTTGCCGCCGTATAATTTAAAACGCGCTCTTAGTTTGATGATTCCACATAATATATCGTCTTCTTAGTCATAGTCAGGGGTAATGATTTCCTTGAAAGCCATATTGGTTGAAACTCCTGATATACGAAAAGAATTTTTCATGAATTTTTGTCAAGGCCAAACTCATGATTACAATTGGCACTTTTAATAAATCACTCGCTAATTTCTCTTGAATTGTCGTGTCATCTTATTTTCCGTTGCTTTGCACTTTTGTCCTGGACTCGTCCTCGGCTGCTCCTTGCATCTTCTTGACTTTTGCTCTTGTACTATTCAACATACATCAGCTTGCAGCGGACTGTGCAGGAAAGGCCAAAAGTCAGAGACTGAAAGAGGAGTTACGAAGAAACAGGGGGAGAAAAGAGAGCCAGTGCCAAACACAGCGGGTAATTTTCTCCGGCTCCGGTCTACTTTCTTAACCACATATTTACATGCATGTATACAAATCCATATATAGAGTGCCAACAGTCGTGATCTTATTTGAATGGCTACTACTACTAGCACAATTGTAAATACTACGTGTTTGGCCATTCTATTATCGATATCATCATAAATCAGTCCGGGATTCTTGGTCCTTTGTTTAATTTTTTCGTCGTCTTTTTATCTCTGGAACGCAGACAGAATCAAGAAGGCGCTCCACCCTCCCTCATTCATTTTATTTTATCGTTAGTAACATTAAATGTACCGTTTAGCTTATTTGATCAAATAAACATTACACCATTTTATATTATCTTCAAAAGATCTTATCTGAAACTGAAATTGCATTATTTTTAAAACAAGAATGCATATAATGTCACAGTAAAACTTTATAAGTACCCGCGTTTTTATTTGGCGTTGACCTCGGACTTTATTGGAGTTTTTACAGAAACCATTTAATTATACCGATGAATCAAAAACATTATGCGCTATAAACTTACAACTATAAATATTATAAATTATAATGCACACATACCAGAAAAACAGCAGCATTTTTGCACATTTGCGACATAGATAACATATTCTTTAAAAATTAAATGAAGTGAATGTCATACTATTCTACAACCAACTAACATATTAATTTATTTCCCTTACATGCCATTTTATAAACATTATTGCACTTTTAACGAATTCATACATAAAAGTATTACTACACTTATCCTTTTTAAAACATAAAATGAATTATTATTGTTATGAAATGGATTTTGTTTGTAGTCAGATGATAACATCGCCAAATTCTAAAGCACCATCATAAAGCGTTACTGCGTTGCACTTAAGGACGATTATATTATAGTACCTACATTATAATACGTAATCTAAATAATTGTCAATTGTACTTTTGGAAACGGGAAGAATCTTAAAGCATACAATAATGTACAACACACTAGCAAATAAAAATAAGAGCCAGTTCTGTACGTACTACGTACATCTGCGAAACAAATGCTCTACCCACGCAAACATCAAATATTCAACGAGAACTTCAAAACTATGCCTAATGTAATATCCGGATTAACTTTGTGTGTGGAACTTGATCCGATAACAAAAACGTTCTCTTTCCACAAGTTGGCCTATTGGCCAAGGAAGAAAATCTCTGCATTTATTTCCTTGGCCAACAACAGCCTGAGTATGTCCGTGTAAGTGTATTGTCATGCGTTGCACTTGCGTCATCATAGCTTGACAGAAGGGCAAAAACTACCTGTACGTTTCTAGATTCCTCCCTTAACAAGAGCAGATTCTTCTAAAGTGCTACTTGCTAGTCAGCTCATATAAAGGCCATCACAACCCAAAGAAAGTAGATGGAAAGAAGTGAGTCGATTGTGATAAGACAAAGGTAGAGAGTTTCATCAAAAATGTATTTGGGCATGGACAGTCCTTCACAAAGGAACAACACGAGGCACGTTGCAAGGCAAAAAATCACGCTGCAGTGCACCGCTGTCCAAATTTGAGCCGCAGCGTTGCTTCCCTGAAAGGGGTTACAAGCATTCGTTATTATTATTACAATAATACAAACAAGGCCAGCTATAACACGTGACCTTTCTTAAAGATTTCCCTGTGTCCTCATCCCCCGTCTCACAGTCAAGCGAATTAGATACGAAAATTTTCATCAAAAAAGGGCGTACGCTGTTAGATTACTGGTATAGCATAGCATAATAAAATGCTCTTATTAATTTTATTTGGCCAGGACCATACCAGCGGAAATGAACCGTGACTACATGTCTGTGAGCGTCATACCGATTTGGGACAAACTGAACACTCGCACGAACCTAAACACAGACAACGACAACATATATTTCCGCTCTTTATTCTTCGCATATGGTTTAATACATGGGTGGTGGTAGAGCTGAGCAGTACTGACTTACGGACTGTGAAACGTGAGACATGACATAGATTTAAAACTATGTTTTTCTTACCTTGTCTACAAAACAAAGAAGCAAAAAAGACGTGAGAAACTGAAAGACAACTGTGCAAAGAGCAAGAAGGCCACAAACAAGAAGTGTCTTGGCGTATTGCGCTTTGAAGTTTGCTAAAAGTTTCTTGGACGATGTACTTTTCTGACTGACTCCTCTGTCGTAATATCCAGCTCCATCCCTCTGGGAATCCTCTCGGGTGAGTTTACTCATCAACATCATCGCTTGCGGTACATACGTTTCCGTTGTTGTATTTGTTTCTTTGTGCCCCTTCTCCGCAGACCCAGACTGATACCGCTGGCCTTTTTGTTGTTGCTGTCTGCGTGCTAATACTACTGGTCTGAAATGTGGAGCCGGGGATGATGCTTTTACTGCAGCTTGTACTACCGCTTCTCGAGATGACGTGCTGCTTTCTTCTCTTTTTTCATTTTTAACGAACGAACGTGGTGAAGACGAAAACGGAGAGCGGTCTATCGAGACCTGATCCGCTTCTCCCGCCCCTTCTTCCTTTTCCTTTTGAAGAGACTGCAAAAAAGGAGATACTTGTTGTTCGGACCACGTTTCAGATGTCGTAAGTGGAGGTCTGTCATCTCCTTCCTGTGAAACCACTCCGTGTCTTGTAACATTTCTTCGCATTACTTGCCCTGGCGTTGAATCCCCTTGTGGTAATGATTCTGATGCAGGGGCCAGTCCGTTAAAGTTTTTTCTGTGTAGCAAAATAGATCTAAAAATTTTGCTCTGTTCGTCGTCGTAATCATCACTATCATCACTACGGCTTCCATCACTTGTTCTCCCCTCCTGTGACGATGATCGGTCCTGTTGTTTTAAAAGTTGTGTTGGCCGAAATCCACTCCCGTTATGTCTCTCCGAATGAATAGGGAAAGGGGTTTGTTGTTGTTGTTGTTGTTGATGCCATCGATGCCAAGAATATGCGTCCTCGTAGTAAGGTCTCTGTTGTTGTTGATGATACTGCTGTTGGCTGTCCGAATTAGGACGATATCCTTCCAACCCAGTACGCTGAAGCTGTTGTTGGTGTTGCAGCATCTGCTGCTGGTGCCACTTATGATACAGAATATATTCATATGGAATTCTGTATTGAGGTGGCACTTGATGACTTTCAAAAATGTGAGCGTTATAAAACGACTGCGGCGGTGGAGGTGGTGGCGGCGTTTGTTGTCCTATAAAGACGTTACTGCCGCCTACGCTTTCTTCTCTTGCATCACTTGCTTTTATGACGCCTGTTGACGTTCCTCCGGACCCGAGATTAGAAGAAACTTCCGACGAAATTGAAATTAATTGTAAGGCTGTCCATCCAACAGCTAGAGCAAGTGCCTATTAAAATAACACGAAAGAGAATATTAGTTAAGTCTTGTAATGTCACTCTCTGTAGAAAATGTTCTTTCAACTAATTATACTCCTGTCTGTGTTGCTGGCAGACTCTCCCGAATAAGAATATTAGAACAACATAGGCGCATATTATGCAGCAGCCCATCGCAAAGTCATTCTACTTTACAGTTTCATTCTCATCATGAATCTGTGTCTGGACCACGAAAACTTTTCAGAGCTTATGATGGGCCGTTTAAAGACCTACAATACAGTACAGACGTACTACAAAAAAAGATGCAGTACGCTCTGAATCTTTCTGGCCTTTCAACTGTCAGTTTCAGCATAACTTTTATTTCCACTGCAGCAGGGCCACGGTCACATTTTACATTTCACGGTTCCACTAGTAGCTACAAAATATCTAATTAGCCTTCCTTCCTTGACTCCTACCAGTCCGACCCGCCGACGAACAGACCAATTTCTTTCATATTTCTTTCCTCAGTCTAAAGGCACGTGAATATAATAAACACATACACATACTATAATGTACATACAAGGGGTGTTTCATATGTTGTGACTCACTTTTGATGACGTGTATCTCGTCATGCCATTTAATTCAGCAGCTAAGATGCATTTATTTTAATAGTTGAGACTTCGGGCTTCTAACGATATGCTACATGCACCAGGTCAAGAATGCCGAGGTCCCGACTTTGATACCTTGGAATATACGGTTATTTTCCAATGTTATTTCCGTTGAAAATTTTCTTTTTTCATCTATATTTTACAACGTTTTTCTCGTTCTGGGTGACCATCTAGAAGTTGAAGGTATATCTTTGGATAGACCTAATTATGGACTCTCTACTAATAGGTATTATACCAATCATGCGGCAGCGATCTATAAATGCAAATTGAGAAATGGATCGAAAACCTAAACAAGTGAACTTGCACTTGAAAAACGTAAATTTAGGGGTTGACAATTTTTCTCGGCATTCTTCACCAGAGCCATCGTTGCGTCAAAGTAGCATTTCAAAAGAAAGCCTGGAGTCTCCTCTATCTGATAATGTACATTTCACGTTGCCGGTTGTGCGAAATCTTGTGACTACATAAACGTTATTAAAAGCGAGTCACAACATATGAAACACCCTACGTATTATAGTGTACTTTTTTGTTTTGATTATGTTCAACGGTATTACGTATTACACGTATCCCATTCTCCCATGATGCATAAATTATTCGAATACATTAATACAAAATGACTCCTCATTCCTGCAACCAAACTTGCTATTACAGCATAGGAGGAGTGCAGTGGCTCTAATTTTATGAGGGGAATGCCAAGATACCAACAATGTAGTCCCGCAGTAACCTTGTCATGTCCACTGCACTAACCAGTGGTACAAAATATGGCGTTGGAACAAGAGGAGGAAACTCTAATCTCAACTAATAAAGTGAAATAATTTCCCAACAAATAGAATAGTACAGAAAGATTTGCAGATATTACAAACGGTAGCAGAAGCAGCAAACAAACAAGAAATGGAAGAGACAAGGAAAATAAATTAATTTAATTTTGTTGTCAGTTGTATTCAAAAGTCTGGAAACAATCGCAAACGCGGGATAGAAAAACGCAAAAGGAACAGATAGGCAGACACGCGTTTAATTTTCCGGATCTTTATGCACTGTTGTTGTTATTGTAATCTTGAAAGAACGCTTCACAACAAAGTAAAATGATTAGTGGCCAATGTTTTACAATGTACCTACACACACACACACACACACACACGCTCGCCTTGTTTGCTGATGATACGGTGGTTTGGTATTCTTGTAGAGAGATGATTCACAAGAGAGGTTAGTAGTTTTGTTAGTTGAGAATTTGCGGCAATTTGTCTCTTGTAATTTAAAAAGAGTAGTTGGTGGTGGTGAGGAAGAACCCAAGCGGAAGAAAAATAAGAAGAGGAAAGTCTTCGAAAGGAATGTTGAATGAATGGGAGCATGTATGATCACTAGTCGCTATAGTCGGCTAAGTATTTAATGCATAAAGAAGGAAATAATGAATAGATCTAGTAATAATTAGAGCAGCCATCCAGTGAAAGTTAGGCCTACTTTTCTTCCCCATTTTCCTTCCATTTTAAGCAGTTTTATATGCGCGGACAACGTTAAAAGGAGCTGAGGAATGAGCGACCAAAGCTGCTGATAGCCAGCCGAGTTCACAGAGAATGAGAGAGGGGGAGAGTTCCGCAAACAAACTTTACTTATACATTCTTCTATAAATATTCCGAGGGCTATTGTGGCAGTGAAAACGGATGAAAAGTTAACCTATTAAAACTGTTTGAGAAAAAGTTCATACTTTATGGTGAGTTTATGACTGCCTCCACCACCGCAACGCAGCAGCAAGTAGTACACTGCACCACCATCACCGCCACCACCTCCCATATTATACTCCCCCCTTCTTCCTCCAACTGCCACTCTACTGCTACTCTATTCCACGCTTCTATGCTGGTGTGCTGATATCATTCATTAGAACCGTAATGTCTGTGCACTTTCGCAAAGTACCTCAACCTATCCATCTATAGGACCGTTAACGAAAGGGAAAGTCAAATAGCTTTGCCATGCAAAAATCATAATGATCGCTATCATCATCGTCGTCGTGGTCCTCATCGCCCGTAACATGATTGTGTAATATGAGTAAGTACTTCTTAATAAAAAGTTCCTTCTCCCCCAAAAAAGTTTTTATGCTCTCGGCAGCATCTCCTGTTCTCATTCATTCTGCTCTTCACGGTGGCCTCTTCTTCTTTCGGCGAGCCAGTTCTCCGGCTACTAGTACGACCACCAGTACTACCACTACTACAGATTTAATGAAAATAAGAGCGAAGCGGTAATAAAACATTTTTAGTTTTCAACGCTTTAAGCTATCTAGCTGAACAAACACCGACACATACGCTGAGTCAGAGAAAAGACAACAAAAGGAAACTAGACCATTATTATAAGTCTTATTATGGTATTTTCCCACTGGAACTACAACGATATAGATTCCGTTAATGGAGAAAACTACAGGACACCACCGTCATTGCCATCACCAGTCAGAAATGAATAGTATAGTAGGTATGCGAGCTTTTGAGGGAAATTAATATTCTCTTTGCAATCACAAAGAAAGTCCTTATAAGTTTCTTGTTCACTAGTCGTACCAGTACATTATCCACAGGAGGAGGAGAGACAGGGAGCAAAGTGGGAAATCGTGCTATTTGATGACATTACGTAGCAAAGAATTAAAGGGAAGAAGAGGATGACGGGACACAAAGAGACAAAGAAAATGGTAAAATGGTAAAAATGACTGCGACGATGACTACACTCTCTACGCTACCGATTTGCTAGCCCTTGCGTTCGATAGAGGCACAAGAATTTATTGGAAGGAAAAGGAAAACAGTACACGCGGAACTAGATAAACTGCAGGGAGAAATCACTTAGCCCATTTTTTCATTGCTGGACTTTTAAGAATGGTTGTGCAACCGGCAAAAAAGTTTTTTTTGTTCAGTTGTAATGGCTCCAATGCGTGATCAACTTGATCATGTTGATGATACCGTAGAAAGAGAAAAAGGTCTCACGGGGAGAAAATACTCTACGTTCAATTCGATGGTGAGTATAAGTGATTTGATAAGTATAGTGAAAAGGAGAATGTATAGTGGCACCAAGGAAAGAGAACGACCGGCGAGTGGAGGTAATAGGCACCACGAGGAGTGCTGTTGTGACAAGTTTTTATCTATCAGTTAGTCCGTGAGTTTTGCGTAGCTCAAGTGTGTACATATCTAGGAATTTATTTAGGAAGGTAGTTATATGAAACTGCAGTGTGTTATGGGTTATTCGAGAAAGGAAAACTTCATCGGGTAATTTGTCCTCTTGCACTAACTACCTTACTCCTGCATTCCTTTTTTATCAATCAACTAGCTTGTTTGGGTAATCACTAGAAAATGTCACAAATGTCTATCATCTGTAGAGTTAAGAAGCACTTACGTTACGTTAGGTGTGTGTAAGTTGAAAGGGATTAAAGGTACATTCTAACAGTCCGTCTAGCAAGCTACGAGTCACACACACACTACTATAGACTACAGCGAGTCATTTTCTTTCGTTTTTTCCTTCATCAGATAATGGTAGCATATACAGCACAGTTAGTGGGGAGGGAGGAAGTGTGCTCAGGTTGGAGTAAAAGGAGGGAACAGATTATCAGTGACAACGTCGACGACATATACACTCACATCCATTATGTATTTTTATGCCACCCGGTTAAGCACCAATCCTACTACTACCACGTTGGATTCTCTTCGGTTATTTTTCTGCCGTTTATACAAATTCAAGAAATGCCCTGTTCTCCTTCTTAAATCTCCTAAATGTTTGCCTGTTCCACTTTTCTTGTAATAATGTATTACCATTGACAGATGAGTTACCATCCTGACACCCGTTTTCAACGGAATGCAACAAGGATTAATAGTCATCTTGGGCTTCGTCTTCGGTTAGTGTTGTTGTCGTTCCGTTGAACCAGCAGCGGCTCAGCTCCAACTAGGAGCGTGTACGAAGACGACGAAGACTTATGCACGCGTAACACAAAAGCAGCAGAATCGAGCGCTGCTACTAGTGTTTGAAGCTTCTGTTATAACGACACCATATTACCTTCCTATTATTACCCGATTTTATACTCCTCACAAGGTAAAGTAGGCATACATATTATGGTGTTTGTGTTGAGGAGGAACACCAGTGGCACAGCAAAGAAGACACAAACGCTTAAGTGTAATTTTCTTCTGCTTTTCGTCTCATTTGTCCTTTCCGTAGTTGCGTGGAAGTAAGTAGAGAGAACTCACACACACCACACTTGACTTGAATCAAGAGCAAAAATATCCACACAATACAAAGTTTTTCTCTTCGACGAGTAGAAAGTTTACTAGCTACTATTCCAAACAATGTAAATTGTTAAGGAGGCTGGAGAAGCCTTGAAAACTCACAGAAAAAACGACGACCGGTATCAACAAGCACGTAATTAAATCTTTTGTGTTGTATTGTGTCTCACCATCACCATTTGCCACTACCACCATCACCATCAAGAAGAACACACTCGCTAAACCTCTGTCATGAAACCACAGGCGTATCACTTCCGGAAACTTTTTTTCCCCGTGCCTGGTTTTTAGTAGTCACTGTAAACGAAATTAAGTTTAGAAATGAACATGTGGATATGATGTGGAGGCAGAGACGTACAAACTACACAGTACACACGTTGTTGTTGTCGTTTCTGACTGCACGTATGTACGTGCACGTTACCCACTCCTCGCGACTTCAATGAAAACCATACAACATTGCTGAGTAAAATTTATGTTACACGTGAAATTTTAAATGCACATGGTATACAGGGGTTCTTAATGAGATTTAGGTTTTGCTATTTTCTCAGAAAACCAGATAATATGTTGACAAAATTGCACCAATGAACCACGACAATATTGCAAGCAGGTTACACACCAATAGAGAAATGTCGTAATAAAACGTTATCACTACACAACCGGCCAAAACCTTTTCCTGGAACGAAATACGACACCACTATGGCCCAAGGCGAAACTGTAAAGGAATGTTACGTAAACTAACACGTTCTCATCGTCATGATCCTGCTGTCACCCAAAAGCGGCTTGAAAACATATTTATGAAGATTCATTTTTTATACAAAAAATGTAATAAGATAACTAACACGTTCTCATCGTCATGATCCTGCTGTCACCCAAAAGCGGCTTGAAAACATATTTATGAAGATTCATTTTTTATGCAAAAAATGTAATAAGATCATGAGCCTCCTTTTTCCAAGGAATTGTACGAAAACTTCGGTCTTGAATCCCCGACTTGAGCTGAAGTGAAACGGACAGACCATAATATGCTAATAGTCTTACACTCTAATCTTCCCATGTTTGATTACAGTGAAGTAATATACGACTTTCTTGATCGGGGTGCATGTTTGTTAAGTATGAAAGACAGTATGACACCGACAACGCACCACAACTAATCCACTTTTTTCGCATTTACCCTTTTATCGAAAGTAAAAATGGTAATTTAACCCTAATATGTTAGCATTTCTTAGAGGACGATACTTTTATCACCATAAATAACCGCAAAGCCACACACACCGCGGCCAAACACTTTGTCTCCAAAAGAGCTGTGATGGAATCCCTCCTGATAATTTCTTTTCAACGTGTAGGCACAAATTGTTGTCGTATCACTCAACTCATTACGAGTGTGTAATGGATACTTTTTTGATACGTTTTTTCTTTGGAAAAGTGATTGTATTTGCTCAAGTAGAAAGGCTTAGAGTAATTCGAGTAGAGTAAAAGTAGTGTAAGGTCTTTTGTTGCATTCCCTAATCGTCGTCGTCGTCCGTCATGGCAAAAGCGCCGCATAAAGCACTAGCACCAGCGAGCACCACCGCTACAAAATATAACTCGCAAGGTTTCAGTGTAAACTTTTCTGTCATGATCACTGAGAGCGGGGCTAAGAAAGTGCTGTAATAGGACAAATGAACACACAACAACATAAACATTACATTTTCAGCCTGACAAAACACAGGCAAACTGTACATCTCGTTTTGTACATGCAAAACCGATAATAGAAGCGACCGCGCGCAGATATATATCCTACAGCAGTACTGCTGTTGAGCGTCAAAGGGAAAAGCCAAGAGTAATGGATCCAAGATCCAAAGCCCACTAGAGAGAGTTCGTAATAGCTTTGATCTTATAAGTTAAACGCTTCTCTTTTTTGTCACCGTACCACCGTATCGCATTATCATCATCTTGATCACCATCACCATCACTGCTGTCGTGTCCTTCGCTAAGCTAATTACCCGGAGAGTCGTTTCGTTTGGCTTTCTAAAAGGCTGTTTCTCGTTCTGTGTGTTTATATCTATCTCCCGTCTCTCTGCTGAAAAAAGGAACCCAGCAGAAAGTGATGTTGATTGTTGTTATTACTGTGTAGCAGTGCTAGTGGTGTGCTGTCGTTTGCTGGTCGGTTGGGGCGCCTGCCTGTACAATACAATATATTATTGTATTATGTATTCCCTTTCATTCACAAATAATCTCAACTCCACAACACATTAGGACACAAAATAATGATCAATTTGGATACGTATGTTACCACTACTCGAGAAGAGAGCGACGTACAAGAACAATAAAGTCTTGAGTAATTTGTATGAATGCTGCACGACGACAGATAAAAGCCCATCCAACCAAATGCGAATGCTCATCTGTTATAAAAGAGTAAGTGGTGTGTGCATGTGTATCGGAAAGGATTTTGTTATCCGGAGAGAGGTTCAAATGTCGTACGAGTTAATGCTATTATTTTTCGGCACCGCTCAAATTTGCTCTTTAGTAAGCATTGTACACATCGCTGCTGCTCACGCTTTTTGCCACGAGGTAAACTTAGTAAAACGGGATTAATTTTCTTACGAGAGGCGACGTGTGTTTTGCTGCAAAGTTTTCTTAATGTGCAATGATACGACATAATGATAAGCGGATCACCCGGTGAAGTAAAGTAGATGAGATGTGAAAGATGTATTGCTTCATTTTTATTTTATGCACCAAAAGCCAAATTTATATTCCTGTATTTTGTTTACAAAAAAGTGCAAAGACCAAAAAATACTAATCCACTTTTATGCTTCCTGCCATTCCTGCATTACTGAATCGTAAAAAGTTTTTTCCCAACTAATCTGATCTCACTATGAGTTGATTTGCTAATCTGCTTTTCTGCTTATTTTCTTACCATCATCGTCATCAACGTTTTTACTGTTTTATTTGATCTCTTCGCTACTTTTGTCTTGTCTTACGAGAAAAGGCGTAACAGAGTACTAGATAGAGTACAAGACATTTGCCATGTAGAAAGATGCTTTTATGGACCACTTTTAAATATACATACATGCACCATTGTACCGATACTGATCGACATCTAAACATGGCCAAAACACAGGAATAAACAAAAACATGCTTCTAAAGTGTTCAACTCTTTAGGAGCATCAGTGCCAAAATACTGTATCATGTAATGTCACATACATATAACGTACCTACCCAAGCTATTGTGCAATCTTTAAAAATTTCCGATTTCCTTGAAACTCAGATCTGTTTCTACATTGGTAGAATTTGAAATGCTTCGACTTGAGTTTTCTACGACAAATCGGTGTAGGTACATCTAACCTATATATTCGTGCCTATGTATAAAGAATTTATAGCATAGTAGGCTATAGAC
>JAHZNB010001827.1:0-19899 GCA_027744295.1 Callyntrura guangdongensis
TAATAATGATGATGATAAACTTGTGGTAGATATGCGGTTGTCAAATGTTCTTTTTTTGTGATATGTTTACATTTTTTGGTTCACTATTAGAAATTGTTAATTAATTATGTAATTAAGTTTGTTCATTTGCGTGGTAGGGTTGTGGGGCATACAGGTGAAGTTATTTGTAAATGTGTTTTTATACTTTTGTTATTTCAACACAACGGTGTTTTCACAGAAGTATTGGTATTTTGTTGTTCCAATGTTTCTTCACCCTCTCTGCCTGCCTGCCAGCCATTTTTGTTGCTGTGATTTTTGTTTTGTAGAATGTAATAATTTAGAAACAGCTACTTACTTACCGATATACCGATGTAGATACAAATAAACAATACTTATTTTATATATAAAAAATTCGTTATCTTACACTTTAAACGATACGCTATGATTATAAAGTACAAGCAAAAAACTGAAAAATGTTTATATCCTGAAGAATCTCAATATATGTATCCACTTGAGCTGTTTAATGTGTCATAAAGTAGTAGTCAACGTAAGGTAATACACAAAACCCAACTCTAGTTCCGACGTACAGTGTTGGTATTTTATTCCTACGTTAGTTAATTATACTCATGCTTTAAAAGTTTACATTTTTTGTAGACGTACTACAAAATAGAATAGTTTCGAAATAGAATACAATACACTACTTCATGTGTATATTAGTGATCTGATCTATTTTAATTGTTAGAAGTTTTATTGATGCTGAGAAGTTCGAATAAAAGTTACATTTAAAAAACAATTAAAATGAATCAGCAAGTTTATTATTGCGACATATTACGACGGGTTACATAGTACGATACGAGTACGAATACATTCTTTCGGCATATTTAATTAAATGGTAAAAGTTTGTGTTCAGTTTTATTGTTTAATTATATATAAGACAATTATTTGCTTATTCGTCTTTTGAAATACACCGCATGATCAAAGTAATTTTAGTACAATATTAATTATTGGCAGAATTTACACGGTACTGGTTTGCAATAATACAATATGTGGAGTGTACATACAAACGTGGGAAAATATCGAAAAACGCGAATATAAAAAAATTAAAATTGTGAATAATTGATATCATGATGTAGAGGTGCGAAAAGCCAACTGTTGTCGATTAAAGAAATATCTTAATATTATGGTACAATTTCTATCACTCAGTTTGATCTTATCTTATCCAATTTTCAATTCTTGGAAGGTTTATTCCATGTTTTCCTGATTCTGAAACATTTTTCGACCTGCCACCGGTAAATTTTGATGAA
The DNA here is from genome assembly GCA_027744295.1 of Callyntrura guangdongensis. Classification (NCBI taxonomy): domain Eukaryota; kingdom Metazoa; phylum Arthropoda; class Collembola; order Entomobryomorpha; family Paronellidae; genus Callyntrura; species Callyntrura guangdongensis. The sequence goes on from JAHZNB010001827.1 coordinate 1,284, forward strand.
GAGCTATGGGTGTGCGCACAATTTCACAGTTAGGTGATCTGGGATCAAAGCTTGGGAGAAAGTCTTTATTTGGTGGACCAGTTGGTGTTGTCACGAGGTTGACTTCAGCGTCGTCAGGTGAGAACAAAGTAGACTTTGGAACTGACAGGTTATTCTCCTTGTTGAACTGATTCTTCAAACGAGTCCTTTCAATCCTCCGGTTTCGTTCTTCAATCTGTCAAACAAAAGCAAATGTTAGGTATATTCATCTAAACTTGGCCTATAAATAGTTACAGACAGGTAATAGACCGTAACAAACTTTTTGTTCCCAATTATTCCAGTAAGAGAAAGACAACACTCTACTTCAAATTACTCTCAATCAATTGTATATTGTCCTTACCTCTAGTGGAGTTCTGCTAACTCCTTGAGATGGTGATCGAGGATCTACTAATGCTGCTATTTTGGGGTTAAGGGCATTATTTTCGAGCCCTGTAGTAGGTGATGGCGTTGCTGGTGTCACTGGCATCTGACTACCTACTCCAGGTGTTTGGCCTTCCTTGGTCAGCTCCCTATAAGTTCGTGCTTCTTCCGACATCGTCGAGTATAGGTTTCCCATGATAATCAATCTTTCGTCTCTGCTTTAACACCTGCAACCGGGGAGGAAACAAAACAATAACTTAAAAGGAAATGGCCGTTACGTTAACATCATCAATCACATCACCATCATTATAACCAATCGCACTTGCTACTTAAATTTACAACAATACAATTGATCTTGACTTCGTTGACTTACTTAGGTATTAGACTGGATGAAATTGTCAAAAATACTTACCCAAATACAATTTCTCTCTTTTCTTCCCTCCGCTCTATTAAACTTAATCACTTAATCCGTAAAAAATCTATATCTGTAATTTCAATTAAACTGTGTCTCTAGTCAATCATGCTAATCAAGCAACTCACAAATGTAAACAAAAATTATTCTGCACACAAAAACGAACGGACAACGTAAGGCACGGGTTCTACTACTCTACAAATTTTTTACTCTCTTCTCACGCTCACAACAAAACGAACGAACAAAAACAGCAGTCGAGTGTAACGAGTAACTGACAATTCGCATGTCTCAAAACAAAACATTACATTGTCAACAAGTTGAAGCAGGAGAAACTTACACATTGTCCGTTTACTATTTTTTCCGTGCCCTCTCTTGAATGAACTGTGAATAGACCAATCTTCTTTGTGGAAGCCTGGACAAAGGTAAAGATGTTTTTGGGGTGTTGTGAGATACTACTTTTGATTATCTGTATATTACTCGCTGTTTTTGTGCTTACGTTGCTTTGACCGTTTGTGGGCAGTATATTTGTATTCAAGGATGCATTTTTATCTTAGTGGAATATGTTGTTGCTGTTTTCCCTATAAACTATTTATGTATGAAGTTTAGTGTTTAGTAAATTGCTTTAAACATCCGTGTCGCCATTATGAAAACAGGATTTTCCTGACTAAGAGTTCAATTTTAATTATTTGTTAGAAATAGTTTATTTAGCTACTTGGATAATTTTTGTTGCTTAAAATTTCAATGCACACAGTCGAATATATAGCCCTTTAAATAATGAAAAGCTGGAAGAGGCACCCAGCTGTGCAAAAATTCTTGCCACATGTTTTTAATTAATGTAATTTTCAATTTTGCTCTGTTCTTCCTCTTCCTTTTGCCTTTTCTCACGTTCCGATTTGACGAGATCCATTAGAATTATCTGAGTATCCAGCTCCCTTTTCACTGTCTCCAATTTCTGTTGTAAATCCGCCAGCTGCGTGTTTAATTGCAGGATCTTGACCTCATAAGTTTCCTTCATATTTTCTGATTCCGCCATCCGTGTTTCACAGGTGCGGTAGCAACAATCCATTTGTTCTTCCAACTCCCGAATTCGCTTCTCTACCTGTGCCCGCTTGGTCTCCTCCTCTTGAAGTGTATTCTGCAATATCTCGAGTTTACTGTCATATTCAACTTTTTCTTGCTGCCACTGCAACTTGTCTTCATCCAAGTAAGTAATTTGTTTTTGTAACTGGACCTTGGACCTTTCCAAACTTTCCACGGTTTCTTGCTGCTCTTTCAATCTATCCTCCAATTCATACTTTTCCTTGTACACCTCCTCTAGACTATGGCGGTTGTGCATCGCTCCAACTTCCCACGACTCTTTGGCGTGCTCGTATTTATTCAGCTGACGTTTAAACGAGTGGTTAATAAATTCCAGTTCAATTTTTTTGGCTTCCAGCTCATTACTTCGGATTCGTTCTTTGCCTAGTTGAATCTTATAGTCGGATAACTCGTTCTGAAGACTCTCCGCGAGAGTTTGTATTTCGTCAAAAATATTAGCCGACGGAATCCCCATATGAATGTTGCTGCTTCTTCTTCTCGGCAATGTAGCTGTTGATGATGCAGGTGTGGAGGGACATGTGATCACCTCACCAGGTTCCACGTCTGGAAGATGATAATATTCAAAATCGTCTGGTGTTGGCGTTGCATTTGGAGTGCTCCGAGCTCCCTCTCCACCTAGGGTTTCCTTCATAATAACTGCGAAAACGTCTTGTGGTCGTTTTGAAGAGAATACGGCAGTTGATGGAACCCTGCTTACAGTGTTGCTGGTCCTTGTCACGGAAGGAGAAATGGAAATGCCTTTCATAATTTTGGACTTGCTTTTACTTCGGTGTGCGGTCTATTTTAGAAGATTGGGTGACGTATTTGAGTGTGCCATTTTGCAAAAACTAAGGTATTCATATTCTAACAACTTACATTACTCCTTCGTCGCCGCTCACTGGTCGCTTTAAAATTCTCCCGGCTTTCTGCTGCCACCCCACTCGCTGATGACATTCGTCTTGACAGCCTCGAAAATGTCCCTTCTTTGCTTATTCGAGGGCTAACAGCAACAGTGTTTATTTTAAAGCGAGATGTATTCGGCCGAATTATACCCTCAGTTATCAACACTCCTTTGGATGACGAACGGGATCGTAAGGGGTTTGCACCCGCAGCTGTAAGTGGCGGTGTAGATGTTCCTACATTATAATTACTGGAAGATGAATGATTCCACTGAAGGAGACCAGACCCTTTCTGTGATGATGCAACCGCAACGTCAGTGGAAAATTTCGGATCATATGCTCCAGGTGCGGGGATGGTACTATCTATTGCATAAAAATATGCATAAATAGGTAAGCAAACATCTCTGTATAGTAAAAAACGGTAGTAACAGTGTACTCAACCGTGTCTAATTTGATTCATTTTTGTACCAAATGCGCCAAATTATACATAGATTACTTATTACTTTCACATTACATGTCAATGCAGGACAAGGCAACATTAATACTGACGACATTCTATCAGAAAGAAACTGCATTGTATGATTACCTGCTGCTTCATTAAACCGCTTGATGGCTGCTCGGGGGAAAGACATGATTTTGAAATAGCAAACGTTAGTTTTTTGTTGCAACTTAAAATTTGGTGCAATTTTCCGTTACGCTTAGTCAAAAAGGGAAACGACTGAAAATTTTAGAAATAAAAATTTCATTTAATGTCTACATTAGTTCTGATTTTTTACTGATGTTTGTATCTATTTAAAAAAATTAATCATTTTTTAGTAAGCAGCTGCTAACGGCATGCTAAAGTCATGCTAAATATATAAGTATGTGTGCATATGGTATATCTACGGTAACTTGTTATTATTACACGTCTACTGATAAGCACATGCACGCACATGGCATGATACCAAGTTTGGCGCATGGCTTGCTATTGTATATGACACCAAAAGATTATCTTCTATAATTTCTGAATTCTCACAAAAATATAAACACCTAAATAATATATGCTTAAAAACCTATGCTGATGATAAGTACAGCCTACCACCTGCACACTTGCTTGTTTAGATATGAAGCAGTGAAGTGTGCAACTCTGCAACAGCTAAATACATACCTATTATACACCTGTGCTTACCAATGAACATTGATTGTGCGTGTGATAAATTGATGGCTACATAATGAAATGGTCATATTGTGCTATTACTGCTATTTGATGAATACCTACAATGATTTTTATTTGAGATTTGATTACTCGCGTTCAGGTGTCATCATGATATTCGACAATACGTAATAATATGAATATTGCTGGAATCGGTATCCTGATATCGACTGTTTGAAAGATTGTAGCCGTTCGCCTCTCTCCACATGCAGGTGGCCGTGCTTAGCATTTTTATATCTAAGTCGTCACATTAGTCACCAATAATCACTTATTGCAACTGACAAAGTAACATTCCAGTAAGATAACATGTAATGTAATTATCATTATTTCTGTGGCCGTGGCCATTGACTGTTGTTTAAATCTGGAAACTTTTCATGCACCTGTTTCAGTGTTTAGCTACTTAAAAAATGTAAACGCAAATAAATGATAAAACAACTCTAATCTGATAAGTATTATACTATACTTAGTCGAAAAGCATGAAACTTCCGTCTGGTGACCAACCGAAAGTTTACAACTACTCTTCCAGTTACCTCAGTCAATATTAGGAACCCTGATCTAATTTGTTAACAATGGCATCATAGTCAATACAGATAACCTCATATAGTCATCAAATCAGCACCTGATCATATCTCACAGGTGTCTGGAACTTTGCTATTTTCCAGATGGCTCGGCTGCCAGTCATCAGATGTAACCTATAACCGTGACAGTGTAGATAATTTTAATTTAAGTGCATACGAATAATAATAGCATATTATACAGTTTCCACTTTGCAAGACGAAAAGGCAGTATTTTCGGTGTTTAGTACTAAATAAAGCACCTAGAAATTGCATGAATTCGTAAAGATCTGAAACCCGTAGTTCTTTTGATCTACATTGCCATCCGCAAGTAAACCTATTTATACCGTCGTCATATTGGAATTCCAAATTTCTCACAGTGCCCTGTTCTGTCAAAGTGAGCTGTACTATGTTGTGTTTCCGTTGAAATAAGCATCTACTCCAGAACTTGGAGCACAGCATATAGTGTAACGTAACGTAAGACGACGACGCGGCGCCGTACTCTATAGATGCGTAGCAGTTATACATTTCTCCGAGAACTCATTTAATGCAGTTTCTAATTTCCTATATACTTTTAAGTTTTTCTTTGTTAAGTTTTCGAACTGCCCGGGTATGCGGCAATAATCCTTGTAATTCTTTGAAAAGCGTTTACATACGAGATTCTATTTCAACTGTTTATAGTTTATTCTATAACTATTATTAAAAGAGCTTTTATTTGCTTTCATCTTAACTTTAATCATAGTACTACACACATCCGTGTTTTTAGCCAGAATTAACATTTAATGAGATTTTGAAACAAAATGAGTTTTTCAAGCTCCCAGTCATCATACGATGGTGCCAATGGCACCACGGCAGCTCAAAATGACAATCTGTTATACCCCGTACTGAGCTTCGCCGGTCTTGGAACTTCATCAACAACCGACAATGATAATAATCTTCCACAGACTGCTTACTCATCTTCAAAATCCTCAAGTGGGAGTAGCAGTGATGGTGAGCAATTACAGTTACAAGTCGCTCCAATTAATGCGGAACCAGGTTCTTCATTTTCTCGACCACGATCTGCATCAGCCGTATCAATTCAAGATTCCATTGATCATAACATCCATGATACTGGCAAGGACACGGACAGTGTTCTAAGCAGTTTGAACAGACAGAACAAAAATTTGGCTCCTATCTTCATAAACGATGTAAAAGGTGGGATTCCATTTGGGGTAGCACTGGAGTAAGTATTTTTAAACCAAAACAAACTACACAATACGAAATCTCTCTCTCTCTCTCTCTTTCACAAAATCAATTTAACTTTTTAATAACTTGACTTTTATATGGAGATTTACGATCAGGTTTTGCTTATGTAACTGCAAACTTTTTGCACTTTGCTCTCTCCATTCAATTTAAGACATTATTTTTTCCTGTTCACTTCCTCCTCTCGTCGTCACCACCACCGCCATAGAACAACTCAGCCGAGTAGAGACAATGAGCAGAATAAATCAAATGGTCCATTAGACAAGTTCAATGAATACTACACACAGTTGTTCCATATTGCATTGTCGTACTTCGGTCAGATTAGTTACACCAAAAACAGCACATGGCCTGTTCCTGCTGTTGTTTCATCGTGAAAACATGTTGTTCTTATGCTTATTTCAGTTCGTTAAGTTAGTATTACAGCACAATTTATCATTTCAAAAATATGCAAAAACAACAAAGTATCATCCGCTCATATTCATTTTCAGCGTGATCACCTCCACTCTCCTCGTGGATTGTATCATCGATATTTTGCTCTTTGCTCTCCTTTTTCAGCTTTTCCTGCCGAGCATAACGTTACCCGAGAGTGTTGTGGCATACCAAAATAGAGAATTTAATTTGCAAATACACGCAGTGATGATCATGATGATTATGAGACATCATAGGAGTTATGTTACAAATAAAAACAAGTATGAGCAGCATCAACACGATCTCGCGGTTCACTCTTTCTGTCTACAGATCATAAAAATGTTTCTAGGTAGGATTTTTCGTAAGGGTTGATGGTGAATTTAAATTGCATAATAGGTAATTGGAACAGTAGTGTTGTTTAGGCTTAGACCCCGACTGGTGTAAAATGCTTTCATTTATCCATTTATTGGCAAATCTTGACAGTGTGTATGCCTCATACATAAAAATAATAATGCAGTCGATTATGAAGAAGATGCTTTGTTCATGTAGTTGTAGTTGCTATGCTAAATAGTGAAGTTGTCATATGAAAATTTCATTTGTGACTGAATCTATCGCCGGAGGTGTCCAGAAGATTTCGACAGGGCTGGTTTTTATTGGGATGGAAATTATATTTTCAGTATTAATATATTTACTATATAGCTCTGCCTCTGCCCATTGTCTTGTGATATATCATTTGTCTCTAAAGAATTGTTAAGACGCACCAATAAATTTCTACAACAGCAACAAGTAGTTGGAATTGCTATTTTGATAATATGTGTATTTTATTATAAAACAAGACTTCAAGTAATCAACCTCAGGTTACAGGATACCACCTACCATTCTTGTGTAATCAATTTATTTGTGAAAGCATACCTGTGGTAGAGAAGTGAAACCCAATTAGCTCATTTAAAAAGTTTACCTCCATTAGTTAAATTGATTTTGGTTGTCATTATGAAAGTACTTGGTTTGGGTAGCCAAACGGGCTCCATGACATTTCCCATGAGCTACGATTCACAAGGTGAATTATTTGACTATGGTCTCAATAGAAAAGGCTGGAAGGGACTGAACTCTATGGAAAAGTCGTTGTCTGTATCCTTGGGAGTGGTCTCAACACTAGCCTTAGCGTTAATGATTGCAGTAATCGTGGTGGGAGTTCAACTATGTGAGTTCAAAGTTATTTATACTTATATATTTGCATCTAATCGACATGTTCATTCGTTATTAGTTATCGATGCACCGTAAATGTATAGCTTGTGTAAGTAGGGGGCATTTGAATAATTATATTCTTAGAATCTGCTAATTGCCTAGTTTATTATTTTTCCACGTAGCGGACAAAAATTGCAAATTAGTAACAGAGGCGGTTCCTACATGCGCTCCAGTACGGACCACAACGCCAACAGATGACCGTTGTAACACCACAGCACGACCTCGACCACCTCGTCGATCCACAACAACATCAACAACTGTACAAATGTCTACTGAACAACCACCAACTACTCCCATCGCAGTCCTGCAGATTGTTTCCGAGCTTCACAAAAACTTAACCATCTGTCTTACTCCATCCTGTTTTCGTGTGGCAGGACGAATCATGGAATCTATTGATTTTGATGTAAATCCCTGTACAAACTTTTATCAGTTTGCATGTGGCGGTGACGGGATTAAAAGTAATCCTCCGTCTAGGTTGATGATTGCGGATCATAGTCAAACGATTCAAGAGAAACTTTTAGAAGAAATCAAGGGTAAGCTTTACAAGAAGGGCTCTACTGTTTCAATGTGAAATAAGAGGCTAGATGAAAAAAATCCAAGACATTTAGCTTAAATGTAAATGCTGGAGAGGCAATATTGTTTTCATCCAGGATTTATTTTTCTGCGGTAGGTATTCTAAAAATGAAGCCTTCTCGTAATATTTCTTCCTTTCCTCCGTTGCCATCGAGATCATTGGATCTAGCCCAAAAGTTTTACCACTCTTGCATGAATCCACTACAGGATGAAGAGGTAGTCGTGGCAGAAATACGTGCACTTTTAGAAGCAATGACTTCCCCATCCACTCCAGGAGCTTCAATGCCGGAAAACATTCCCGTGGAAGAAATTGCCTTGCTAAAGATGCAAACTATTGCCGCTCTGCTGGGAAACGTTAGGCGTTTTCTCACCGGCAATTACATCATTCGTGTTGATGTCAAGGCGGACGACAAGAATACATCCAATCATGCTGTTTATGTAAGAATTCACCGTCATTATATTAAATGAGTAGAAATAATATCCGTATAGATCGTTTACCAACTTCTTTATTACATTGGAGTTCAATTTTAAATATAAATTATCAACTTCACATTGTAATGATGCTTTAAATGCCGTGTATTCATGCCTTGGGTTGTGCAACAACAGCTGAATCACCCAGAATCAGGCTTGCCGTCGCTCCTGCAGGATTTGATTATTATTGATCCACTTCACCAAAATGATCAAGAGAACATCAGTACCGTTGGAAATGACAATGTGGGAATGCTATCTCAGCAGAAATTCCGAAAAACTATGCGTTTTTATCGGGCACTTGTCAAAAAACTTTGGTTGCTTGTTTACCCTGAAGATGCAGCAAATTCGGAGGATATCCTTCAGGAAATTGCAACGTTTGAGGGAAAGTTGCAGAGGGTAAGGCAAACAATAATAGAGAAATTGACGGAAAGTGCCTGAAGACATTATATGCACATATTATATGCTAGTACGTAAGAAGATGCACTAAAGAGTCGGATACGAATGATGGGCAAAATTTTTCACGTTTTTCATTCTGTTGATGATGCATATCGTACGGTCTATTGTCTCGTTTCGTATTGCAGCTTATTGAAGGCACTATTGGGGCGAAACAAGAAAATCCAGAAGTAGACTATAATCCTTTATCTCAAATGAACAGTAGCCAGCAGTTAAATTCCTCGGTATGAAAACACAGTTTAAAGAATATAAGCATAATACAATCGATTATTTTATTTAATCATAAAAATCACGCCATTTTGAGGGTAATTTATGTTTTTTATCCTTTCTCCAAAAAAGATGGTTTCATTTCTAATGGAATTTGCTACCATTGTCATAAAAGGACAAGATCCGGTAGTTAATATTGATCAGCAAAGGACGGTGACAGAGACAGACGAAAGTCAGCGGAAAATGCCAAATGTGATTGTAAAAAATGTGAAGTATTTTCAGGATTTGGAAGCGATGCTACAGGAAACAAGTTTGGAAACGATAGGTAGAAACCTGCTTTTGAAGTTTTGGTTTTATCGAGATATCTTTAAGCTATGAAAACTTTTTATATAAAGTACAAGTACAATCGATAAACGATGTTTCTGTTGACCAATTTGATTTTATATGTGTAGAACGTTACATCAAAATGAGAATAATTCTAAGCTATGCTCCTCACGCCGGGCAAGTATTTGTGGATTCGATTGCTGATTTTGAGAGAAAAGTTGAAGGACCAGAAATGCAGTCTTTTTCCCCAAGGTCAATTGGATATGATTTTGAATGTTCATTAACCTTTTGTTTTCCGTGTCTTCTGGTTTGTATTGTTTGTAAATTAAATTTTAATTGTGTAGGTGGCAATTTTGTACAGCTGAAACTAACAAATACTTTGGCTGGGTAATTTCATACGAACTTGTTTATTCCTCTCGGCTAAAGAACACCATGATGGCTATTAAGGTAATGAAAATTATTTTAGAAAATGTACCATGAGCACTGTTTTATTTAATCGTTCGTCTCATCTCATTACATGAGCAATGCGTGGCATACGAAGTTTAAAAATCACGTTTTATGTCTGCCTTTGTTTCAGCAACAACTAAACGAAACGGCCAGTTATCTGAAGGACAGCCTCAATGAATCCCTCTCTGTCGGGATTCCATGGATCCTTTCAAACGATACTAGACAGAAAGCACAAAGGAAACTGGAGAAGCTTCAAACATTCCTGGGATTCCCGTCAGAATGGGCAACAACACAAGAAAATGCTGGAGGTTCGACAAATGAAGAAATTATCCCAGTAGCAGCAGCAGCCTTTGTGGAAGAATTTTACTCTGATGTAAGTTGTATAAGAGAGGGGAAGAAAGGCGTCAGGAGAAAGATGTTTGCATTCTCGGCTGTAATTAAAACTGTATATATATCCAAACATGTGAACAAAGTAGAAAATCCTTTTTCTCTGCGTTGCTCTCTTTACCCGAAATTTTATTAGAAAACAAATCTCGCAGCTTTCACGGCTTTCCGTTTTTCATCTATACTTATAAAATTTGTTTCCAGTCTTATAAAAAAGGACACGTGTCACTTATATATGTATTCATTTATTTCGTCTTTTCTCTCCAGATGAATTTTACAGATGCCCTCAACAACATGCAAAACTACTTGGAAATGAAAATGTGGCTGGCACAAAAGGAGCTAAAGCAAATATACAAAGTCTACATTAGCGTCAGAAAATTTCTTTCAACTTTTTGTGTAATAAAAGTTCATGTGCCTATTTCAATATTACAAGCAGACGTACACCTTTTAGGGATGCTACCAAAATATCACAAATTTACAGTTACTTACGACAAACAAATTTTAATTAATCTGTCGTCCATATCTTTTCAGTTGGCCAAAATTTCTGTATCCGTCCAGTTCAAAGGCTTTATACGCGGAAAACCTAAACTACTTGGGTAAGAAATTGTCCTTATTAGAAAAATTGTAGAAAGACCTACGTGGTGACTAGCTCTTTTACTTACATAGTGCTTCCTATTGGGGTAATTGACCTTTCGGCTCGTCAATACTTGGACCATAACATCGATATTCCGTAAGAAATGCTTCCACTCGATTATTACTATTTCCCGTGTATACAATCCAATATCAAATATACTAATGCAATTTATGACATATTTCCGTATATGATACATTAATATGGGTCTTTTCTTATCGAATTTCTTACATAACACTAATGGATATCAAATTCCAATTAATATGACACCAACAATAACAAGCAGGTCTATTCAATATGGTTCTTTGGGAGTGCTTATGGCTCAACTAATGCTCCAAGGATTTGATGAGCAAGGTAGTGCTATCTTCCCATTTTTATGTCAAGATTTTATCTCCTACCACTTCCATTGATCGTGTTCACAACTTATAATAACTTACTCAACTTATTTTCATACTTGCCTATTTCCCCTACTACTTCCTCTTCGGAAACGTGACTTTATCATATATGCAGTACTTACCGTTAATAACATCATATCTAATTATCTCATAATCATTCTTTTCCTCTATTTTATACTGACAGTTTGATTATATCAGTGGCAATAATCTTATTAGTATGCACCCTTCGTATTTAAGCATGACAATGAAAGACTTTTTCTCATTTCCATCTGTAAAAAAACTTAGTGTATGCGAGCTCATCATTTTATACTTATTTTTCTTCCTCTTCCTCTTTAGGAAGTCAGAGAACTGCTAGAGGGAACATTGATCCCTGGTGGGATATGGAAACCAGAGAAAACTACAGGAATCTTTCCGAGTGCTTCAGACACCGATACTTTAACAACATGAAGGATAGAGTGGGTAACGAACCAGTGCAGGAAAATAGTGATGTGGGAAGTGTCCCCCAGGATGTTCAATATTCCGCGAAAAATGTAATTATTTTTCATCGTCACCGTTCTGATCCTTATTTAAATTTACTTAGCTCCAAGTCTTCTTAATAGTATTATTCTGTCAGAGTAACGCTGAATATATCATGTCTTCATTATCAGATTTCTCCACGGGATAGGCAGCTCCTCAGACAGTTAATCCTCCGAAATGAAGCCCTTGCCTTGGCCTACCAAGCCTACCATTCTAGAACCTTTGAACAAACCCACGACGAGTATCTTTTGCCGGGTCTTCAGGATTACACCCCGGAACAGCTATTTTTCCTAAGTTTTGTACAAGGTCAATGTTCATCGTCAGTTACTACGAAAGGGTTAGTAGAAAATGTGCTGGGTAATTCCGTGGAATTTGCAAAGCATTGGAAGTGTGCCCTTCCAACGCAGGAGAGTTCGTGCAGATCATTTTAAATGCTTTAATATGTATAAATAAAGAAAAAATATCAAGTTTATAAATAATTTTGTACAATATAATAGTAGTGTTTACAACATAAATTTGACTGACAAAAAAATTATAATAACGTAGTAAACGTGTGATACTAATCTTTCTTTTATAACCTAAGTATAGTGTCTATTTCGTTTCGGTATTTGCGATCGCAAATGCTGCCGCTGTTTGTAAATAGAAAAATAAATAGAGCTTTATTACTAAACATCAAAATAAAAATACAGGAATTCTTGTCTTATTGACTTTTACATTAATTTAAGGCATTTTCTTATCACAATCATATGACAATGAATAGTTGTCTCGCTTTGCCCCATATGTATAAATTAGGAGTATTTTTAATTTATTTTAGGAATAGATATTTAGATATTATTACTGTGTATTACACTACTAAAGATTGTTGTATTTATTCAATTACCAATCTTGGTGTTAGCGCTGAAAAGGGGTTCCACCAACTGCTCCTTTGACTTTCCGGTTTATGGCGAACAGGTTTGAGAATAGGGTAAATTGGTCCTCCACCACCGGCACCAGGCACAGATACACTACTTCCTGCATGACCTATCCCCCCTCCAACCCCCCAGTTACCTCCAATAGGACCATGACCGACGCTGCCTGAACCTACACCAATCGGAGGATATATTGGCGGGGGATTAGGAGGTGGATAAAAATGAGGGTATGGCCTATAACCACCTCCACCGGGTGTACCCGCAAACCCCCAACCACCGCCCGGAAATCCTCCACCTCCTGGAAATCCGCCACCTCCTGGAAATCCTCCAACTACGTCTGCTTTGTTACGAACGTAACCTAACTCTACCAAAAGCGGTTTAGAAGTGAGGGCTGACGCTGCTCCGAAAGCGGCTAGACCAGCCAGAGGAGCTGCAATCAAACCCGGGTGTATTTGGAGACGAAGGCGCTTTCTCTTGTATAAGTCTAAGAAAAAGAAAAATAATTTTTTATTCCATACAGTGACAAAACGATCGTGTTTAAAATTTAACAATTAAGTTTCGTCTGAACCGTAAGGAAGATAGGGAGAAAAATGTCTCGTATTTGTTGCGGATTCACTGGGTGTTCCCGGCACACCCTGTTCACCACTACTCCCAGACGATGCTGATGCCGTGCTTTGCACTTTTCCCGTTCCATCAGTTGTAATGGCATGATAATTTGGCTGGTGATATCTGTAATGATCACCAGATGACGAAGGGTTTATCGCAGACACGTCGTAAAACCCAGGTCCTATAAAAGCACTTGGGGACGGTCTCGGTTGTAGTCTCTTCCACTCATAGTACTTTGAAATTTCATCAGGAGGAATGGTTGGATTCACATCTTCTCCGTCCGCACCCTCACTCCCATTATTTCTAACGGGAGAATCCTTTAAATCAAAGTATCCTACTAGATATTCGTCGTGGGGCCAGGTAGGGCGCCCGTGAAAGTAAGGGTCGTTGTCTACAAATTGAACAGCAATCGTTTTCTCGTCTGGAGGCAATTTCCATTCTAAAAAATGTGATGACGGCATATTACTTTATAATGCAGTAATCTAACGTAGTACATGCTATTAGAGAACTTTCCATGGGACGTACGATGAAAGGAATGAAAAAATTTTAAAATGTGACAACAATTATTTGTTAATTATTTTACTCTTATTTTTCTCGAAATTCCACCCATTCCAATAGGTTTCATCCTTTAGTTTCCGGTCCGGATTATAGAGTTCTCCAGAATCGGTGATTTCCAGACTTCTCACAAACCCTTTACTTGCTGGCACTTCACTATCACTATCACCCAATAATGGACCATTACTTTCTTCATTAATGTCATTACTGTCTCCTGAAAAAAATGAGAATAACGACGAAGATTCGGGAGGTGAGTTCGCACTTGCTTGATCTGAAATTAAATCTGAAGGTGATGTTTGCGTTGCGGAGAGTATTGTTGACTGTGTCGGAGAATCCCCATTATCCTCTATCGGAAACGTTATCTTGGAAGTATAACAACTGCCTATAATACAACACAAAGATAACAGGATCGAGAAATGGGCTCGAGGCCCAGCAAACAACCCCATAGCTTGGAGCTTGACTTTGGTTACACTACTACTGCCACAGCCTGCATTTGACTCAAGTACAAAAGTGTCAAGTGAAGTGACAACGGTAACCTCGCTTACCCAGAGACATGATTTGCACTTGTAAGATTTTTTTCGTTAAGGTTGTTTGAGAAAGAAAGCGAACGAGACTACGTCATTGTACACCATTTTTAATAATAAAAGTCACTTGTGTGTAGAAAGTATCATTCTTGTACATAAGTAACTGTTAACATTAAAATTGCTAGATTCAAACTTTAATTTATTAATTAAAAAGCACATTGAGGGAAACCAGTTGGCAGGTAGCTAAAAGTAACAAGGGGTTGTTTGTGTATACGACAACAATCATCATCATTATAATCTGAGTCATAACTTTAGACGGTTGGGTAACATTCATTACTTTACCATCGTCGCGGTGCATTCATCAGATAAGTTTGAGGAAAAACATTGACATTATACATATGTGCATTGCCTTCAATGTTTACATGTATGTGCGTTACATTATAAACATTACCTGTCCCCACCCTCAAAAACATTGTTTTAGAAACCACATTAAACGATGTATTTTTTTAATGGTGTGCAAAAAAATTATTTTTGGTACTTTACCTAAGTAATACAATTACAGCATGTGTGCGACGAAAAATCATCAAAGAGTTTTAAAAATTGAAAACGAGAGTGAGTGGATAGTTTTTTGCAAGAAACAATCACATGCTGTAGTAAAACGTTACCACTTATAACAATGCAAAACTGCAAATGTTAGGATTTTTGTTTGCGAAAATTGTTAATAAAACATGAGGATTCCTTATAGAAAAGGACCAAAGAGGAAGAAATTACAGGAATATTGTGAATGAGATATCTTTAACAAAGTTGGCTATATTTTCATTGTTGTGTACATTGCATGTGTGTGTTGCATGATATTGAACACACGTTTTTTGTAATAAAAAGACGATACTAACAATGAGAAAAAATAGATAATAGAACCTACGACAACCTGTGAAGATATAAAGCAACTGTTGAGAATTGCTTTGAGAGAGAAGATGAGAATTCGCGTGCTTTCACGCACCAGATGTTGCTGTGGGTGTCATGAGGGGAGCATCCCATGAAATGATTTTTGTACAGTTTTAGCATCTTCTCTTTTTGCCACTCTGTGAACCTGATGATGAACTTTCATAGAAAGTTAAAAAATGTTTTAATTGTGTTTTGCTTTATGACACAGGTGTTTGAAATGATCATGATTTTTGTTGTCCCAATGTTGATGAACTGCATACTGCATAAGATTATAATAATTAATGTTGGTTTGGATTATTAATTCAGATTTTTATTAGTGCTGGTTGTCTACTTCAAACACTAAAGTTACATGCAATGAGGGATCATACAAAACTGTACATATTGTGCTAGTTAAGACTCATTACATCCATAATTTAAATAATTACTAAGTTACCACGATGCAACTTAATTTTTTAATTAAGGTAGCACATCTAGGAACAGAAAAACGTATTTTTACTTTGGTTGTTGTGATGTTAGTACAAATAACTACAAACTACAGCAACAAAATGACGGTAAACGGTACAAAATAAAATATAAGGTTTTATGATCATCTTATGCGTCACGTATGCTACATTACATGACAACAACGATTTTACGTGTTCTATATGTGGAAGAAACGTCGGTCATACAGCAAATACTGAAACGGCGACAGAAGTTGATGATTTGGTTTTCACGAAAAGGAAGACTGTTACTGAAATTAATTACCCATTGTCTAGCTGGAGCAATAAAAATCTTCATTGTCTCGTTTCAACAGATACTTAGGCAATCGGGACATACAAAAAGAACACGAAAATCAATAAAGTTCAGTCTAGTTAAATTTCATTCAATTTTTTAACTACATACGTGCTTCTACCAACTCGATCACGTTGTAAAAAGTTACGTTAGTTTGGGTTTACACATTATGCAGGCACATAAATGTGCCTATTTGTATTTATAGGAAAAAATTGGATTGACCCATCGCCCAACTTAACACATACTGCTGGTAAGATTACTTCAATGGATTGGCTAATTGATTATGCCCCAAATAAAATTAACTATTTTATATATTTTGGTCACCGATAAGGTTCTAAATCGAAAAGTTGAATTGCTAAAGAGTATACTCATTTGGTCTCCAAATAATATGGGAGTACAAAGGTCTAAACTGGCCGAAGGAAAGAATTCATTTAGTGGCAGCACTCCAAATATTTCCTATGGGCTAGGATTTCAAAAGAGCAAAAAATACAGAAAGGTTCTAATTCTGAGTTTGGATGCCGCAGGAAAGACCTCATTTTTGTATCGAGTGAAGACAGGAGAATTGCAGAATACAATTCCAACGATAGGTTTGAAAAACGTAGTCACTAAACTAACTAATAATAACAATATTTCCTCATGATTTACCTCATCTAAATTATAAATTCAAGGTTACAACCATGAGGCGATTGAATTTCGCAGCTCGATTTTTGATTTATGGGATATTGGGGGACAGGATGAAGTTCGAAAAAATTGGGGCAGCTACTTTTTTAATACGCAGGTAAGAAATATTACAAATATGATCAGTAATTTACACTATTTACTACTCGAAACTGAATTAAATTGGATACTAGGCAGTAATTTTCGTTGTGGATTCCAACGACCGTGAACGCGTGACTGAAGTCCGTGCTGAACTGAACCGTATCGAAAAGAATGTTGTATGAGCACAAACGAATGAATGCCGTGATTTTGATTCTGGCTAACAAGCAGGTCAAATTTAATATACAAAAAGTTACCTGCCGTAAACTATCAGTCTTAAATCACAACTTAATCTTAATATTTTTTAATTGAATCATTTTAGGACTTGCCTGATGCCATGACTTATCATGAATTACATTCAACCTTATTTCAATCCCGCAGCAAAGTATTTCACTGGGAATTGAAAACATGCTGCAATAAAACTGGCGTTGGAGTAATCGAAGCTTTAGAATGGCTCCACAAGGAACTCAAGAAACGCTACAAGTGAATGTTATTGTAGCCTGCTGAAGCTCATCAGTATAAAAATATGACAGCAAAAGCTTTTAAAACGTATTATTTGATTTAACTATAAAATTAATAAATGCAGTCACAATAATGCAGGACCAATGATTATTATAATTATAAACAAGTAACCTTTTTAATGGCAGGAAAAATGTCATTACAATACAAAAATTATTATACACAGTTTTTTGAACACTATATATTCTGTAGTCTGCAGCATATGAGGTTACGTCATTCATTCTGCCCCGAACCTAATGTTACGACGCTTCGTTGCGATCTTTATAATATTCAGTTTAAAAAATTAACTAAGAAGAAAAATAATGTTTATGCTACTTGTTACACAAACTTTCTCAGCACCTATGATAACAATAGTCTATATAGTAATAGCTTGACTAAGAGTTAAGAACCCATTTACGCTTACCTATCCTCCTTCTTCAAATTGGATCTGTCTAAACTGTTTCGTTGCTAGATCTTGCATTTCCATTGCTATTTTCTTGTAGGAATCTGCCTTTTCTAGGTCAATTTCTACTCCTTCACCCTGAAATAAAATGCGCCCAAGTAATGTAAATAGTAAAACTTAATGGACTATATCCGTAATAAAACATTGTCAATATTCATACAATGGAATTCAATGGATTATGCTTTAAATTTTTATCACCTTTTTGTACATTTGGGAAATATTGGCACACGCATACATATTTCCTAATTCACATGCTTTCTTAGAGTACTTAAACGCTTCCTCCATGTTCCTTGGACTAACGTTTTCCACTCCTGTAATGTACATTCCGCTGAGGTAAAAACAGGACAAAGCATTGTCAAGTGAGCATCCTTTTTCAAATTTTTCTTTCGACATGCCATCATTTCGAGGCACCTGGAAATTTTTTAAAATGTTTTATATTGTGGGTTTAACGAAAATGGGTAATAACTTTAAATAACTTTAAAGTCATGTAAATGGTGGGCTAACCTGAGAAGATTTCGAAATTCTTATTAGACCAGAGTGTAAGCAAGCGTCTGGGAAGTTGAGATCACATCCTTTGTCAAAACTTTCTGCTGCCTTTTGATGATCTGATTTGACGTTACCCTTTCCAGCAAATAAAAAATTAATGAAATTATGTGTAAATATAGCTTACCGAAACTATAGTATAGAATGTAAGTAAGGGAGCGTCCATAAAATACGTAACGGGAAAAAACCGATTTTTTGACCCCTCCCCCCCTCCTTGT
>JAHZNB010001828.1:0-28684 GCA_027744295.1 Callyntrura guangdongensis
TTACTGTATTGACAGAACAGAAAATCAGAATCTCCAGCAGGTTCAAACATATGAGTTTATCGTGTGATTAAAAGTATTGTGCCATTTGTATAGAAATAATGGAGATAATCGGTAATTACAAGGCTGTAAAATTCATCTTCATGTTCTAGTTCATACACAAAAGATTTTAAGTGCACTTTTGATGAAACCTTTTTAGAAACGATACATACCTTGGCATATGCAGCCAATGCTTCACTGGCTAACTGTTTTGCATTGCCCCAATCAACCGTTGCGTTCGTATTTGTTTACACACCATGGCACATGACACATCTGTACATACGGAAATCCTACCAATTTTATCATGTTTTACTACAGTAGTATACTACAGCTTACTACGACAATCAAAGTTTCTGTTCTTTTTTCATTTTGTAGTTCTGTTAGCGAACAATTTTAAACGCAATACAAGTAGAATAGTTTTAACAGAATAGTTGCAAACGAGCAAGGCATGGAACGGAAACCTTCGGGTATCACAAAATGATTCCATTCGCATAACCCACAATTATTTATCCTTGGAACCTTAATTCTTATATTTATAAATAATATGTATATAGAATGGTAAGTGTACCTAAGTAAGTAGCCGGTAATATTTCGAATCAAAAAGGTTTCTTTCTTTCAACCGGAAAGGAACAATGCACCAAACAGGTGTGTAAGCTTTTAAATAATAAAAAACATAGGAAGTATTTTTATTCATCTGTAAAGAACCAAGCGTTTAAAGTGGCAGTTGACAGCATTAATTCATTTTTTTCATGTTCCATTTCCTCTCTACTTACAACACAAAACAAACAGTAAATAGGTTTAGAAACAAATTATACATACATAAGCACAGTGAGTAAAATATAAAGTATATATGTCCCTCTGTTTTTCTGGCAGTACTAACTACTTGGCAATTCAGTGCGACACTTTTCAAAAACAACACACCATGTTGGCGTCTCTATGTAGGAGGATAAACCTAAACTATAATAAAAAAAACTACATTAGAGCTCAATGAGGAATAACTTTTGTTCGTTTACATTTGATTTATAACTCGTTCCGCTAGCTTGAGCGTGAATGGACGTTTAATCAAATGCTATTTGAGTGGTGGTTCTCTGGAAAAAGGGAGGAGAGCCACCACCGTCTAACCTTTTAATATGATTAAATTACCTCAATAATGCAGTCAACATAAAAGGCATACACTGAACAAGTATTATATATATAAAAGAAAGCTGCAAGAAAACGTGCTCCCTATTTCCTTTATGGGATAGTGTGTGTTTGATGCCCACGAAACTATGAATGAGTAGTAGTAGTACAGTAGCGTTTGTCTCTCTTTGGTGTACATCGAATTTATGTAAATACATGTTTTTATGACTATGACATATGACATATTTACGTTTACTCACAATAATTTGATGCAAGTTTAACACCTACCCGGCGATTCAATTTTTTTTCATTTACTACCAACTGCGTATGCAAAATCATTAACGGTGACTACGAAAACCCCCACATTTTCCCATCTTTCAAGCACAATGAAGGCTTAAACAGGAAGAGGGTGACTGGGAGTGAGTATGACAGCTTTTATTATTAGTGCTGAAGAGATACACACCTTGTAAAACGTTTGGCAATGCTTTCCCAAAAATTAATCGTACATCAAAGCAAAATACAACTGCCAAAATCAATCAATCCATCATTTGTAGTAAAAGTTCCTATTTTATTTGCTCTTATTTATATGTGTACATACATATCTATATTATTAGACTCTACACACCAACATACTTTACAGTTTGCAGTCATGTGACCATACTTTCATTAAGTTAATATATTTAGAATACAACGTTGCTAAATAAATGTTGATCATTTTCTACTTCCCTCTCATATGATTACTATTCTTATTTAAACAGGATATGCTACCAAAGAACGTAATAAAGCCGTTGGTAGTAAGGTTATGAAATTGTAAGCAGTAGGTAAAGCAAAACTAACATCCCTATAAAATTTTCTGTCATATTAAGCCCTGTGAGTTGTGTATATTGCAATAGCGTGTTTGTTGTACCCATTGTCAGCAGTTTACAAATAAGTTGCACAGGAGGCAAATTTTCTTAAATGTCATCACCGTCATCACGGGTAATTTAGTTCGGAAGACCGACATGCTTCAAGGAAGAAGTTAGTAAAAAGGAAAAAAGTGAGCTCTAACTAGATGTACACAAGATACTACTACTACACATACCTGAGCTACATGAAGATGATATTATAACAATACCGGAGGGTTTCCAGTTTTTGACATTATAATAAGCAATAACAAGGTACCGACTCACCAGTCAATGTTTAGAGTAAGCGGCCAAACTGACAAAAGAAAGGGTAAATAGAAATACGTAAAAGAGGGTATAGTGAAACTCGATTGCAAAAGAGTATTTCATATACCATTTATATAAACATGTAGATAGATCGTATTGCGTTCCACAGTGGACTGTAATATTCGGCACTGCACAAACCGATTCTATGGAATAACATGTAATGTACCATTAATTTTATATATATTTTTTCCTCTTCGTGTGCACTATCATCATCTTTATAGTGGTAATTTCCACGTTGTTATACATGTTGACTAGATCCGGTTGAGCTTTACTTGTGAAAATTATTCACCGTCCGCAACCTGATTCCATTGGCAATATCCATTAACCTTCGCCACACAAGCGACAATGCCGAAAAGATGATCATAATATCATCATCAATGCTTTTGTGACGTACTAGAGCTATATATGTATGGTAAAAAGGTGGGTAGAATAAGAAATGAAGGCACATTATGCTCTGGAAAATGAAATTAGATATGACTTGAGCAGAATGTTTGATTAAGATACATGGGCTTTTGAACACTGATGAAAGTCAGCTTCTAATCCAGGACACATGACAATATGCATATTCTACATAATGCACACAAAACATGACTGCGTAAGCATTGTTACACTTGAAGACGGGATAATAATATCACATATATTCATCCCCTGTCTACATGCTCCGTTATTTTTTATTATAATATTGACTAACTTCAACCTTATGATGTCATTTTAGGTAATATGAACTTTCTCTTTTCACTACCTCTTTTTTTTTTATCATATACTGGGTTTATTATTATACTTTGTTAAAATGAGATGCATATTGCTCATCGTGATATGTCATGAGTCATTACATTCTAACCTGCATTTAAGTTTGCAAAAGTAATTAAGCAACGTTCACTATGAAGAGAATAAGTAGTTGTAAGACTGCAGTGACTACTTTGAAAGGTAAAAATTGTATGAATAATGTAAAGTGATTACCTGTATTTATCATTTTTTTATTTTTCAGTCTCGGGAATTCATCAAAACTCTAACTGAAGAAGTACTGCGGTGGAGCTTGCTTTCATTTTTTCCTTTACTGCCAGCCGTGCTGTTCACATGTTTAACTTCTTCATCATCGTCAGTGGTAGAAATTAATTCATTAACCCAGAGCCGCTTTCTCTTTCCAGATTTTGTGTTCTCTCGTACGCTCGTGCGAATTTCTTCATATTGATCATAGTTTGATATCGAATCATCTTGATTGTCTGAATCGTTGTCGTCGAGGTCATCGTCACCTGAGCTGTAGCAAGGCGTCGTTTCAACAACAGCTGCACGTTTTCGTCGAGAAAAACCAATGTTTTTGTTGCTGATAATAGTGTTGTTATTATTATGCCCCATAAAATGATTTGGAGTTGTAGCACCGCCTGATCTCCTTAGTGCAGTAGTACTGGATACCCATATGGAGGATGTTGAGGAGCATTCTTCTATTTCCGCAGTCGACTCAATGTCGACATTCTCCTCGTCATCACTGTCGCTCTGTTGTGTACTCAATATTTGAATCTGGTGATGCTTGTTGTTGTTGTTATTATTATTATTATTGCTTCGATGATGATGATGCTTTTCACTTCCTTGTCCTTGACTGCCTCCACCATGTCCCATTGTACTTTCCAGTTGTTTGCCCAGATTAAATGAGGGGGTGGTCCCTCCGTTAACAAAATTGTTATTACCACTGAAATGCTGACCATTGCTCCCATTGGCGGTAGCACCAGGTGTAATGTTGGTAGAATTTACGCTGAGATCCTCAGGGAGAGTTGTGTTGGCCGGGATCGCCCCGCAGGACTGGCCAAGTGCTAATGCTCCTGCTGAGGCTCCATTAATCCAGTTGAAAATGGGATCAACACCACGGGAGACTGGCTTGAATGCTGATTGATTTTGACGTGCTACCGCTAAATTGACCAATTTTTCTGGAGTCGGATTTGATGACTCGTTTATGAGTGTGGGGCCAAATGGATGGGAGAAAGGGAAAAGTGGTCGACGCAACCAAGGGATAGACAGCGGATGAAACGGTAAGCCTGTAAAAGGTGGTGAACCTGGTAGTGGACACTGTCGAGATCCTTGACTGGGTAAGCCGGGATTCCATATTGAATCCAATCGGGATGTGGGACTAAGCAACGGGTTGGAAACGTGAAGAAGGGAACTTTGAGGTGACTGATGAATAAAACTGTTTACGCTTGGGGCATCGTGGCTGTATGCTCCAGGTAGGGCATTTGAAGATTGGGATGCAGAAGTGCTCGGTGATGTGTTGGAACTTGTTACCGCTGTTGCTTCCTTTTTCGCGCTTTGATGTGAATGTGCACCCCGAGAATGTCCACTAGAGCTACTAGTAGAATTACCACCAGTATTTTGATTTTCTCCGTGGGATTGACCTCTTGAGCCAGTATTACTTTTTCCCCCACTACTACCATGACCTGATGTTGTACCATGTCTGCCTGTAAGATGTGTTGTGGAAGGGGCTGTACTAGCAGCCAATAGACGCTTTCGCGTACCACCATTAAACATAGCTTTAACATCTTCCCATGCATGAACAATCTGTGCAGTTGCCATATCCGAATTTGATGAATTTATCTGAAAATTTAGAGTTTAGCAAATACATCTCTATGTACGTTCTGTAGAATTGCTAATCAACTATGCAGTAATGTGTAGTTTCTTCATCATGAAGTGTATAACAATATTAAATGCTTAATAGCGTACTGCTGCTATACATTTACTTACAATTCTAGCAGCATTATTAGGTTTTGCACTGACAACAAGCAATTAATATTTAGCTACTAAGCTTGCATTTGTTAAGCATTGATAAAAAAGACAAGCCCTCACCTCTTCTGGTGGATCACCGCATAGCTTCATGTGTCGTCGCCACGAATTAAAATTGGCAGCGTCAGGTTGCACATAACGAGATTCTGGGAGTCGATGTGAATGAAAAATGAATTTGTTTGGAGAGAAGAACAATTGACAAAAGGAGCACCGAATACATTTTGCCCTTGATGAGTTGTACCGGCTTGGGACGAAGCTTCCACGGCAGCCCCAACCACACTCATGATATACGTCAAAAGCAAAGTTCTCAGGAAGCTGTAGGGTTGTGAAAAGGCAGCCTTTTTTAACAAAAACCGATCCCTCTTTTTCTTTGTGAGTGAATACGTAAAAAACTTGTATGTAACAATGCATTGCTTGTGTAATAGGGATATTTTACGAGTTGCATTTTTATAATAGAATTGAGAAGACCATGACCTTTTCATTTCTCTGTATTCAGATATAAATATTATTATTATGAACGCTCAATGTATTGCTTCATGGGTAATAAATCGTTTACAACTTTGTCTACTTTTTAATCATGGGGATATGTGTGTTGGTACTGTTGTCAAACACATGAAACGATATAGTCAGGCCCAAAAACTATTAATACGAAACTACGTTTTTTTACGATTTCATTAAATGGTAAATTGAACTATCCCATAAATGTAAATGGTCCATGTGGGAGTTCACTGTTCTCTTTATATTTTCTGTAAATCAAACGCCACTCGTGTGTGTGTTTCGTCTCCATATTTTAGGAATAATGATGGTTAATAATGATGTGTCAATAAATCAAAGCATATTTTGTTGCCAAAAAATCAAGAACGAGCTTGTGATTGTGTCTTTTAATATTTGTCATTATAAATCCAGTGAATACTTACTTGGGAAATTTGTAATTTTCATCATGAACAAATTATCGTTGTGACTGGGATGTTTCAACTGCTAACATATTTACAGTGAAAAAGAGGCAAGCTGACCATATACATGTACCTGATTTTGTTTTGACCCAGTGGCCACTCCTTCACTAGTCTGACCCTTCCCAGAGGTCGTCGGTGCCGGTTCACTCATTTCTTCTTTGGTGGAACTCATTGGAGATAAATTTGAATCCAAGGAAGCAGTTAAATTGGTTAAATTACTGCCTGAACTGCTGCTCGAATCGCACATGAATGAATACTGAATTTTTTACGTCACAATTATTCTAATGAACAGTGATAACACGCTCCGTGATAAAATCTACACCTGTATCACAATGCCCCAAGGTTCTCGTTGTAGCTCATTTTTTCATCATTACTTAAATGAAAGATTTTTTAATGTGCACAAATCACTCAAATACTTAATACTCACCGTATAGCTTATGCATTCTTTATTTAAATCAGAGTAACTTTTACAATCCCCAAATAATCCCCTCATATCCTGATACAATGACTTTCAATTAGACTCTATTTCCCCGAAACAAGTCACTTTGTTCACCAACATCCAAATGTGGAGTGTCTCGTTAACCAATGATTCCAAAAGGGTAGATGGAAAGATAGTGACGTTGATGGCCAGAACGGACTTATGCAAGTGGTGTCTAATGGTTAAAAAGCTAACCACACACGACTGACAAAAGAGAAAGTAGCAGCTTCATCATGATTCTCTCTTCCTACCCAAATTTAAGTAAGAGCAACTTGCTTTCTTGTACACCAGTAACTGGTAGCCCCATTAGTTGTTGTTGATGGTGCTGGTTGCTGCTTTCGCGTTGTACCCAGAAACGTACAGAGTGCTTGCATTTTAAGCGTTAGCTACATGCTTGGAGAGTGGGTTATCTACCCATGTGGTATGAACAATAGATACATTTACGGGAAAATCCTGTGCTTCTGCTGCTGGAATGAAAGGGAAAAGGAGTGCAATGCGGGTGCTGTGCGGAGCATTACATGAGCTTTGCTTGATACAAGTGTAAGCCTACATAACAATGCGCTGCTTTGTAGAGAGGGAGAAATAAAGTCGTGAGCGAAACTCCTGGAACCGGGAGGAGTTCAGTAACTAAAGCCACTTCCTTATTTCATGTGGACCACTCTTAGGGTTCGGGTCGAGTGGCAGCAGTCTCAGAGCTGAGTTGCAACACAAATAGACGGGAAAGCAGAGCTGATGTGCTCAAGCTCTCTTCTACACCTTTCGATCTATCCAGCTATTTGCTTGTAGTTACACAACTGGCACACAATTGTAACTGGAACAATATGTGCTCACCACGTATTCACAACAACTACAACATAGTGGAAAAAGCATTTACGCCGTACAATGCAACAATGCAGAAAAAGTACGTATTAACGGAAAATTGGTGGGTATTGTATATGTAAGTTTGTATTGTGCCCCAACTCGGAACAGTAAGGTGGACATGATTCAAGTCTGGACGTATAGAGAAAATAACTTTTAAACATATAAGTGTATAGTTTTGTTGGCCTATAGTTAATTCTCTCTCGATGAATACCATGTTTTGTGTAATACAAATTTCAATGATTTCAATCAAATGTGTCAGATTTTGAGACATGGGCAAAAAATTCTAGTCCTGATGAGCTACAAAAAATAGACTTTTCGTAATCAAAAAAACAAGTTTGTATTTACATTGCGTCATTTTAGATTTCAGAGGTATGAATGAATTTTGCTTTATTATTCTGGAGTCTGCTCCTGAGAAAAACCATGCAATATCGTATTATCCGACGATCATAAAATACGAAAAATAGAAAGTTAAAGAGGTTAATTAGTGTATACTGAGCCGTGACACGCTGTGACAGTGCGAATAAAGAGTGTAACATATGCATGAACTTTGGAACTTTTTGAAAGATTTTGCTTCACTTTTCTTTTTCTTTCCTTTTTTGATGAAAACCACAAGAGAAGAAAAAATCATTTGAAGTTTCACTCAGTTTTTTGAAAGAGCAGCTTTTAGAATTCATATTGTGCAAATTATTGCAGTGTACATATAACTGATGATGCAATGTTGATCAATTATTATTATCATTATGAATGAGTAACATAACTTATCATCTACGATAAGGAAAGTTATAGTTAAAATTTTGGAGTTCTTATTCTTCTTCCTCTTCCTCTTCTTCCTCTTCCTCCTCCTGCAAAGATTGAACAGAGTTATAATTTAAACAATTAGCTTGGCTCAATAGCTTTAAACAGTGATAAGTGGTCATGCTAATTCATTACAGACCTCTTCCTCCTCCTCGATTTCTTCTGGTTCCGGTTCAAGTTCCAGTTCAGGTTCAGGCTCGAAGGCAATTTCTTCTTCACCGCCCTCAGCTGCCTATAATGCAACCCAAAATCAATATTTTGAAGGTACACGAAGAAAGTTATTATTTTTGGTCATATTTATTCTTACGGCATGTTCTTCTTGATCCTCAGGAGTTGCTGGGTCATCCTTCTTCTTTCCTGGTCGTTCACCGAACCATTTTGGCAGTCGGCCTAAAAGTTGTAATTTATTGATGTAACATTTCGAATTTTGGCTAATTGGTCTTGCATTTTACACATGAATACTTACTCTTTGGTCTCTTCTTAAAGTCCTCCGTTCTATCCTGCCAGACCTTCTCATTCATTTCATTGATAATTTTATCGTAACCCTTTTAAAAACAAGAATACCCTTAATTTATCAAAGTTTCACTTCCAAGCTTCTTGTAGTATGATGACATAACTCATCCTGATCATAACTCTATTTATTACTTTCATTGTCATTAGAAATGCTGTCAACACAAACACAACTTACTCCTTCGAATAGACCTTTTCTCTCTTCGTATGAGCGGGTGTCCACTCGCCTCTCAAATTTGGAGGCAAGACGGATCTTGGGCTACGCAAAACAAATAAAAAAAATCAATTTAAAACTTCATACACGAACATCGAGCTAAAATGAAAGGGAAAGTAATTTTTTAGCAACATTTGATTACTATATTACAGGGTATTTTCCGGTAAGTGCCTCGGGGTTAAGACCAAGTTTCAAGGCTTTCTGACGGAGTTGTTGCTTTTGTCGTTCCTTCAACTCCTTCAACTGTATAATGCAAAGATATAAAAAAGATAGTAGTAATGTATGGGTAACTAAAATGCATTTCATCAATAAGAATAGCACAACAGATCATGGTCATGTATCAAAATGACACCGCCATACATCGTAGTCTTGTCGCTTGTTCCTCTCCTCTAAGTCATAGCGTTCAGTTTCTAAAGTCACAACTTGCTCCCATAAGGTTTCAACCTTCCTTTTAAGACCCTCCCTACCCTTGATATCATCTACGTTCAATGGTTTGATACGGATGCTAAGGCAAATGGCTTTCTCCTCTGCAAGCTGCTCCTTTGTTTTGCTAAGAGCCTCGGCTGCACCCTCTTGTCCAGAAGCAGACGAGCCGTAGCCCATCTTTCCACCCAACTGCTTCCTGCTTTCAGCCTCGCGAAGACGCTTGAGCTGCTCTTCGTGCGCTCGCTTCTTCCTCTCCTCTTCTAGCTTTCTTCGCTTCTCCTGCTCAGCCTTGATGATGAGCTGTCTCAGTTTCTCAGCCTCCTCCACCTTCTTGCGCTTTTCCTCCGCTTCCTTCTTCTTTACTTCTTCTATCGCCTTTTGTCGTTCCAACTCTTCCTTCTTCTTGCGCTCATTCAAGGCAACCTCTTGCTGTTCACGGAGACCCTAAAGACATTCCACGTGTCCCATTATTATATTTCCAATTTATCATAGGCACTTCATAGTCTTGGCACTTTGGTATTAAATGTCTAAAATTGGATTTAAGAAACTCACCCTGCGCTTGATCTGGCGTTCTTTTAAGGACTTAAGCTCATCTTCCTCCTTATGTTTTTGCTTCCGCCATTCCTCAATGTAGACTTGAAGCTGCTCGTCGAGTTCCGACATCTTTTTCTCCTGTCTCTGTTGTGAGAAACCATTGCAAAAGGGAACATCTCAGATCATACGGTTGTCTACAAAGTTTGATTTATTATTTATTTATCTTCATCATTTATACACAAAATTGAGAAAACTTACTCTCACGAAGTCAGGCTTAACCTCCTCTCTTCATATTCCGATTAAGGTAAGATTTAGAACAAACATTTAATTAATGATACATATTGTATATAGTAAACATTAAAAACGTTAGAGTAACGTGTGTCTATTATTTTTCACAGTTATTAGCCAATGCCATTATCATCACTTTCCTTTTTAGTCGAACGTAAAATCTTTAGAGTTTATATCAGTATAAATTTATAAGTTGCGTTAACAAATGCTTAGTGTTTGCTCAATAACAATGTATTACTTTTTTGTTCAATTGAAAAGTGTGTGGTGATGTGTACTTTCAAATAACATTAAATTATAAAAAAGGTAGTAATTTAGACTATTCTGGCGATAAGGATAAGGAAAAAAAGGCATGGTAAACAGTCATCAAAACATTAAGTATCGACATACGATAGTAGATAAATAAGTGGCTTTCACTTTTAGGAATTGCGAAAGAATACACAAAATGCTGTTGAACGAAAATATCAACTAGCTACTAATAGATTTCCGCTACATTGAAGTTGTAAATGTGTATAATATATTTTAGACAATTTTTTTTAAATTTCAGTTTTAGTTTAGTAGAAAGAGCACAATAAGTTGAAAAATAGCGAGCGTCAGATAGACATACTACAAGTTGTCTATTTAATATTAAATATACACGTGCAATTCCAAAACTCCATTTACATTAGTACACAACGTGCAAAGGGGTGCAACATAGACGCATGCAGGCTTATAGAAGCGAGGAAAAACAAAAAATGAATACCCATATAATTTACGTACTTTAGAGACGCAGAGGTCCTGTGACGGGACGTAAAAAAGGACAAAAAACAACAAAGGACTTCATGAGTTTTTTTTATATTTGTGCAAAAACAAAAATGAAAAGTTCTCTTGATGTGGAACATAATAATAATCATTAAAAATGTTTCTTCTCTGTCATATTGGGCGATACTTGTGCCATTAGAGCCCGCCTCCGCGACATAAGAAAAGCTTATTACATCATTTATGTCATATATCATTAATATCATACATATTTAAAAAATAAAAATTGCTCCAATAACTCATTATTGGATTTATGACTGAACGTTCTTTCTATAAAACGATAACGTCTTTTAAATCTATTCTTTGTGCGAAAAGCCAAAATTAGCATAACTTTTATATATGCGATAAATGGCTGAAATATATTTTCTAGGTTTATATAACAGAGACTGCTCACATTGATAAAAACTCTTTTGCTAAGTTTTAACAGCAAAAAGTAGTACTCAGTCGAGAAAGCGATGCTATACACAAATGTACATATTTACATTTTTCAAATGGAATGTACAATTGTGTTTAAAAATAAGGAAGTGTTTTAGGTTCTTCCAAGAAAGGTACACATAGCATCGGAGTAGTCGTTTCGTAGCACTTAGCCTCCAGTAGTAGTAGAGTAGTACAGCGGAGCTAATGAAAGACCGAAAAGTTCTACGCAATTTTCAAGTTAAAGCCAGGTGGTATATAATAGATAATCTATATGGTGAAGATCGGCTCTGAGGGAAAAAATACTAAAAAAAATTGTGTACTAGTTGACTGTAGTCAGTTTGTTGTCTGCACGGCATGTAGGTGCATACGTAATGACTAGCAAAATACGCTGAGTAGTTCAATAGACAAACTTGAAGTAGCTTCTCTACACGTTGGACAACAAATTCACATCACATCATCATCATGATCAATACCGCGCATAGACATTATTACGGCAATGGTTCGATCCAGACTATTTCAAGAAAATGGTACAAAAATAAAGAAAGCTGGTCGTGTGCTGCTTTGCTGTTCACATTTGAGTGCCTAACTATAAATACAACATACAGCGAGAAAAAGAACAGAACGGAAGAAAAAGAGAGTGCACATCATGAAATCATGAGAGATGTACAATACAAATAAACAAGCACGGAACTCTAAGACTTAAAAGTTAGCTTGATAATGTCATACATATTTAGCTTCGTAATACCTACGTACATACATACATGGTACGCATACAATGATAATATTATATTGAGTTTGAGTAGATGTAAACTACGAAAAATATCTTCTAAACAGTTTTCTCTCTATGTTATAATTGCACTTGCTCTGGTATCATTTAGCATTTTAGCCAGTAGTGCTTTTATAATTACGTATAACGTCTCCTTGTAGCGAATAAACGTTTCTACGTATTTTGCTTGTGAGAAAAACAGCTATATATATTTTATATATATATATTCGCAACAGCAACTCACGATAAACGACCAACGTAACTCTATGTACTGTTGGACACTATATAATATAATAACTGATTCTGATAGTATTACAAAAGTTTTTTTTTAAATCTGACAAAACCGTTCGAGCTACTAGAGTAACACATAATTATTATTAAAAAATATATATAAAAGACGTGTATGTGTATTGATTGATATTGACGGAACGGACATTTCGTAAAAAATGGCACAGGCAGACATACTCATTTTTAAATGGTATTTTTATGTGAAATAAAAAAATAAATAAAAATTCATGTATTTGTTGTGTTTGAATGTAAGCGGTCTGTGGAAGCGTGGACTTACTTTCTGCAAATCAAACAAAAAATTTACAAATCAAATAGACAAGTTTAAAAAATGCTTATTGTGCTAAATAGCCATATGTACAGTACAAATGTGACAGAAGGCATATGAACTAAAAAAAAGTTTTTCGTGATCATGTCATATGAGAATGTTCATGTTGTGAGAAAATGTGTGTGTTTGGTTCTTACGGCGCCTCTGCCTCCTCCTCACTGCAAAAAAACAGGAATAAAACAAAGGAATTTCGTCATTGTAATTACTTCAATATATATCCATCATATAATATTACATAGATTATAATATATACATACAATTCTATGCCAGTGTAATATTAGGCATATTCTAAAGAGTATTTAAAGAACACAAACTGCTTTCTGCAATTCGCTCTCATTTCTCTACTCCTACTCACTGTGAATATGTTTATTTCTTTATTAGTGAAACTACAAGCGGAACTGAACAGCAATAATTATTGTTTAAACGAGAAGATTGTAGCAGACTTATAGGACAATTTTAATGTTGTCTCATAAGTTGAGCCGCAATATCGTATGCGTCAATGTAAACGAATATTGCATTACACCATGTGTTGTACGTATCCCTGGAATGAAAATGTGGAGAAGATGCATCATCGTGTCACCTCTTTGTCTGTTGATGTACCCATTATACAGAAATTGGAAAGTGAAAGAAAACCGAGCAAGTATCATAAAATTACTTATAGGAGCATATGAGTATTATTTTAAACACGTACCAATGAGATGTAGTGTACCTCGTTTACGATATGGTGTGTAATAATGCTGGCATCTATACCTTATCGACCCCTTCTCAGTAGCTCAGTTGAGTTTTTAATACGGGGAAAAATTGAAGAAAGTAAATTTTGGGCGACGCAGGAGCAATCGTAGCAAAGCTATGTATTCATGCAAAGGCATAATACACCACGAAGAAGTACAAGCATATTATATTAGTCTTCATATGGTACATATCATTTCAAAAATCGTCGTCTCTCTCTCTCTCTCGTCGGGAATCTGCCTCCTGAAAAAGGAAGTCTGCATGCAAGCTATTAGTTTCGTACTTTTCCAATGCGCTCGGCAACTTCCTACTTTTAACTTCACTTTTTTTTCTCGTCCTACAAAGTCGTCGTGATGCTTGGCAGACTAATATCGTCTTCCTTGGCAGACTATTATAACAATTCTTTTTCCTCAGCTAGTCATCACGTCACTTTGACTAGATTCACTCGCCAGACATTTTACCATAGGTATACGTTATGTAGTAGAACCAGAATCACTGCGGCAAGTACTATTTCACAAAGTTTAAAGCCTGCTTCTTGCACACTGAAATAACACATTCATTTATAACGTATATATTTTTAACTTGTTGCCGAAGAAGGCACGTTCTTTTAATTGAATGTGCCCACAAGTTTGCCAACATGTTTCCTTGAGGAGATGACTCAAGTCAGCCATTTTGGTCAGGGAAAGTACATAATTTGGGAAATATTTTGAAAAAAAAAATATTTTGAAGGATTGGGTCATACAGTTTATCACTGATTACAAAGAAAGTGAGATACTAAAATAACATTGAATTTTTCTCTTGTGAAAGTAGTCGGGGCACATGATTACAATAATTGATGATGAAGGCTGGAGAAGGATACAGTAGTGCAGAGAAGACGAAGAGAGAACAGAGAAAAAAGTGAATGCACTTGCTCATGCAAAAAGCTGATTTTATGAATTACTGGAGATTTGTTCTTTTTTATAGCTTCAAACACAGTGGTTGGTTTGGTTGGTTTTCCATGCTAATACGACGATGCACATAAATTCCTGGCTTAAATCTGGATACAACGGGGCAAATTTTTTTTCAAATTCCAGGGAACATACACACGGAAATGTTGGGTACCGTATCGTTTACTGATTAGTTTTGGATACTACAGCAAAATTTTAACAGTGGTTGGTTTGGTTGGTTTTCCATGCTAATACGACGATGCACATAAATTCCTGGCTTAAATCTGGATACAACGGGGCAATTTTTTTTTCAAATTCCAGGGAACATACACACGGAAATGTTGGGTACCGTATCGTTTACTGATTAGTTTTGGATACTACAGCAAAATTTTAAGTGTTAGATGTTACAAAGCAGTTTGAAACCGTAAAGGTACACGTTTATAAAATTTTGACTGGTGCAACAAAAACTTACGAGTATTCTTCATCGTCAGACATGTTGGCGGTTGGTGGTTAAGGGATGCGCCTAGACAAGACAATCACACAGATATCACACTTAATTTTTAAATGAACTGAAATTGATATGATAATTTTGTTGCACTTTTTATGGAATAATATTTAAGTCTCCTAAAGAGTCTCCCGAAGAAGAAGGTCAAACTCACTTGGAAAACCGGCAAAAAGAGATCGGAACTTTTTGGTTGAGTCTACTAGCTTATTGACTTGGATTTAGCCTCAATCACTAAATCGGCCACAGCTAGACTAGAAGCTAGAATTGAGAATTTCACAAGTTGTTCATCTGTGGTGCTCGGTTATGCAAAAGAAGGCATACAACGTACTTGGTAATTTCTTCACCCGGGTTGGTTCTATTTATAGATTCTTAGTAATCTTTATACTTTTCCCCTTTAAAATTTTTCCTCCCAAGACAAACCCCCTCTCTTTCATGTCATGTTTTCTTCGAACAGCACGCTATGTTTGTGTTGCAAAAGCAAATCTTCCTGTATTTATGTGTATTTTGCCAGTAAGGAAAAATAGGCATCATTGCACATGATAATGTTATATCCCGTGCTTTACAATAGAAGGTTCGACCTATAAGGTTATTATGTTTTCCTTCACGATGCATGCCTCTTTACAATCTTGTACGCAAAAAGATATACAGCTATATTTAAAATTCTTTCCAAACCATTTATACATGTGCTCTTTATAGTGTTGTTAAATGAAAAAAAAATATAATTTTTTAAACAACTATTATCTAATACAAAACAAGCCACTATGCACGTTCCAATATGAAAATCCATTGAAATCGTTCGAAGAATGAACAACTTTTGCATTCATGTGAGTGCTGATATTAGCTCATCGTGAAAACGATAATGAAGCTTTGGAACATTACAGAGCGTTCACATCAATGGCATCGCGAGGATCGCAATCGCACTGTTTGAGACTTGTCATATTAATCCGAATTTAAAAATTGTACAATACTACCTAAGAGTAGTTGGTTGGTGATAACTGAGAACACTTTTCGGAATGTTTATACACCATATAATCTGTCGACGGAATCAAAACGTTATCGATATATTACAAGTTAGTTGGCTGGCGGCTCATCCCGAAACAAACTTTTGAGTCATACAGGAAGTAAACTTAAACAGCAACATCTTTTCACTCTGAGACTGGAAGTTGAAATTATTTATTGCACGAAGAAAATGTGAACGAACTGAAGAAGTTGATGTAGGATTTGCGGCGCAAATTTTGCGCTGGTCATAAAAAATATGTTTCATAAAATATCAAAAAATTCGTTATAAGATACAAAAAGTCTGATTACACAGGCTCTTTGAAATATTCGTAAACATTGGAGAGAGTAGAAAGAGTTATGTGGCCCAATTACGGACTCGATACGACTATGACCTGGTAAAGCTGCTGTGTGTAATGTATTGATTTCTTTGTATGCAGAGATTCTCATAGCAAGGGTCACAAAATGCATTCATTATACCATATGCATGTTAATACATACTTACTTTCACCCAACAAGTTGACTTAGGTGTTGGTAGGTACGTTTTCGAGAGTTATACTTCAAAATACAGCAACGAATGATAATGGCACTGAGAATCAGTGAAGACCACAAACACTTTCATTTTACACTGCAACCTACTCCGTGACCATCTCTGCTCTGATTTTCAGCTTGGCAGTGGTTTTTTGCAATTTTGTAATAATTCCATATATGAACAGTTGGAAAAACAATGCTAACGTTATCATTCTTTGAAAATGGATGACGTTTTATTTGTTTATTGCAAAATATTTTTAGTACAGTAAAAACCAAAAATATTTTCGTAATTTACTACTTTCTGAAGATTCTCCGACAATTTTACGTACTGTGACACATATCACACCAAAGATAATTAAAGCTCCTCCTATGGCACTGAAAAGATAAATTATGTAAGTTTATCATTATCACCTGGTTCATTACCATCCGTACTGTAAGTAAGCCAAACTACTGGGATCAGCGTAACTTACGTTAAGGCGCCAGGTTGAATACCAAAAAATAGAAACTGAAAAAAGAAACTAAACAACACTTCGGTCGTTCTCACTAGACTAACAACTCCAGCGGATTCATATCGTAATGAAATATTATAAAAATAATTTCCAATGGCAGTAGCTGTTCCACTGCAAAAACAGAAGAATAAGACTCTTGTATCTGAAATCCAATACTTTGAATTTTCACCTAAGACAAAGATTCCTTGCACGACGATTACTCCAATGCCAAATGCCAAATTGATTAGCAGGGGATGTAACATCCGAAGAAATCGGATTACAACAGTGACCCAAGACAGAAGGTACATAGATGTCAAAGCGAGTCCCGTTCCTTCCTAAATCATTGCGCAAACATAAAATTAAATTATTAAATCTGTTACATATTGAAAAATTGTGCTTTGGTTTTTAGTTAAAAATCAATGCTTATACTAGTAAAGCGATTTATATTAAAACACATTTCTACCGCACCAGAGTTTTTAAATTACGTTGATGACTCATCAAGTCATTTAAGTTCATAATGATGACACCACCAATTGCAACGAACACATTAACAATTGGAATCACTCCAAGCTTCTCCCTTAGAACGAAATATGCATTAACGTAAACAAAAATCGGAGCCATTGCTGCTATTACAGATACTGGAGCAGGTTTCCTAAATCGGTCAATGGCATGTGACGTCAAGTATTGGACAAATGATCCCAAAAATCCGCGTATCTATTCCAGCGGGAATAATTTATTTACAAATAAATTACTTGTAAAGTGTTAATTTTTTGTAACAACCTTTGTATACATGATGCGCATGATAGAATAGTGATACATGCACAAAAAATTACTTACCACCAATAAAGCCCATAACTTTTTACTGCTATTGAGCGGTTCTAATATTACTTCCTTGCCGTTACGAAAACCAACAAATAGAATTGGAATGAAGTTTTCGAGTGTGTAAATAAAAGACGCCCATGTTAAAAAGAGGCTCTTGCTATAAGACACGTTCAGCTCATCAAATAGATAAAAAAGTATTTGGTTATTTAACGAAATCAGGATAGTCGCAAAAAGAATGGCCAATATCCCTTTCAGTCGTTTGTATAAAGATGCTTCCTCTGGTTCATCTTCATTAGTGATGTCCACTTCTTCAATAGAAGAGTCTTGGTCCTGTAGTTTACTCAATTCAGTGGTGGCAGTAGTGAGGGTACAAGGCGTGAACTGGCTATCAATGATGGCAACTGGTGAAAATAGTACCAGGTCACCACCACTACTTGCCGTTGCAGTTGCTGTTGCAGTTGTTGTCGTTTGAAACCCATCAGGAGTTCTGCTGACTGACAAAATGACGCCCTGTTGATGCTCCACTGAAAACACCAGGGGTCCTGGGGCAGTCTGGCCCTCGTTTTCACTAGACTTTTTAAATAAACTTTGTACTGGTATGAATTTCTTTAAAATACCAGCGTCCAGTTTTATTATTTTCATTTTATTAGCAATTTACTTACGATGAGTTCTCCCTAATTCTTTGGTAGCGTTTCTTTGGCATACTGAGCAGCACAGAAGATGCAAAAATTGTCGTTTACTTTCTCCTTGTCATAATCTATTGAAATTGTAAATACAAAGGAAGGTGCTGGAGTTCCAAATGTTTGCTTACTTGAAAACATGGGGTATTAGTGCAGCACTGTCAATTGCGACAAAATTAAAACAATAGAATGAGTGGATTAAAAAGCTATAACCCGTGACAGTTTGTGGAGAGCCCAGCAAGCTTATAGGAGAGGAGAACCCAACTTTCTCCATGCTGGTTCTATCTGTTCTATGCTCTCTCTCTCCCTCTCTGGAAAATGTGACATGCCTACATATTATACTACGATACACGTAGGTATAATGAATTTCTATGACAGTTACAAGTTGCCTGCTTCTGCCGTGGATTTGGTGAAAAGGCTTACTTCTTTTAATATTTTCCCCTGCCTAAGCTCAATACTGCCAACCACAATTTTTACCTGTGAAAGGTAGTGACGTCAATGTTCGCATTGCTAATTACATCTAATGGTGGCAACAAACTGTCAAATGTCAATAAATTGTACAGAAAGCCACTATAAACGCATGCGTTTCAATTTCAATAGCCATCCAGGGTTCTCTCGGAGCAACTCATGTTTAACATTACATTTTACCAATCCGACACGACACACTTTTGGCTGGTTGTATGGCTTTTCTGAAATAAGACCACAGCATGCATGACATGTGAGGGACATCGTCATCCAAATCCATATTTATAAATGATTTTCTCATCACTCCCATGTACTGTCCTTGAATTATTAGCAACGATGAGTTTCGGAAATTTTCACTCTGAGTACTAATCAATAGTAATAATTTATTAATCCTACACAAGCATATTTATAGATACAAAACTACCTTTTTGAGCACAAGTCTAATAGAAAAGCATGTTGGGCTGGGCATTTAATTACCTTGTGTCTTTGTGACTTTCACGACGAAACTACACGTATACTTTATTCTTTAGGTTCAGTTATAAGCTGCCGTACATACTTTTCAAATATGTATTGGCTAAAACATTGCCAAAAATTCATGTACATTCGTATAAAATATGCAGAAAATGTAATTCAACTTGGCATTGAATTTTTAAGTAAAGGAAAAGACAACAAAGGACGAATATATTGATTACTGGACTGAAAGATATGCGGTAGGAATAAAAAAAAATCTTCATTTTCTTTAACTTCATATAATAAATCCATTTTCTTTCCTTCCGAGTAGTACGTAAAAGTTCTGGACAGAAAAAAGACTTCCATAAAAACTACTCGCGTCTAAGTTTTAGTAGAAGCTTAATTGGCTTTTCGTGTCATTTTACTGTTGGTTAGTTAGTTGCAATATCTTATTCCAGGTTTTGGTTGCAGCTGCAGTGTAGAGCGGATGTTTGGTTTAGGGATCCCAGAGGAAGTCATTTCTAGTGTGTGGGTGGATATTGAACTGCTTGTCGAGTATACTAAAAGGGAAAAAATCTTCCACAAAGCTGTATTACATTTTACACATGTTTAGGCAGGGCAGTAGCCGGGAACAGGGAATATATACAAATTCCATAATTCTTTTGGATTTCTGAATTAGCTAAAAAAGAAAACACAATTTGAGACGTAAGAGTAAGAGGTGATTATTATCGTTAAAATAATCTTCGACAAAATTACAGAAATTGGTCGCTGTATTGCATGCTATAACCAAGCATCTAAGTAAAAATCGAGCTGCCAATATTTCAGGTAAATAGCTCAGTGACCATAATAATCACGAACGCGAAGCAGTAAATAGTAACATACTTGTATGCATGTACTATCTACCATGTAGATATCTTAGAGCAGGCAAGAATACATAATTAACAATATATTGACTACGAACTACGACGAGCATTTTACATGTATTGCATTGACTTTAGGTAAAGGGTGTAAAAGTATCTATTTTGATACATGACGTACTGCACGTGTGTTACTTCCTGCATAAGTAAGTCAGATACCAAAAGGAATCAAGATTTTGATACTCGTTTTGTGTTTGGTAGTGTTTATACTCTTTTGCACAATTGCACAAAAACAAACTGCGTTTCTTGCACATAAATTTGCACAAAAAATTTGTATCACTTGTAATATTTATTAACCTTGTGAGAAACTTTTTTTCTGAATTTGGCATCAGAGGAACTAATAATGTCGCTGGAAAACCAGACAGTTGGGGTAAGTCGTTGTAATAAATTTAATTCGTTTTCTGCATTTAATAAAGAATAACTTTTTGAGATATACAACAAACAAACATTAATTAACATTCTGTTGCAGCGATAATTAATTTTCCGTTTCTGATTTCAGGAGATTTACAAACAAACTTCCAATAGTGTTTCCACAGATAGCGGGGTAGCAAGCATGCAGTTAAACGATGCTGTGGGAGGAACATCACCTGCAACAAAACCTAAAAAGAAAGTAATATATTTTGCTGATGGGTCAACTATGGAGGATTACGACGATGATGATGATGATGACACTAAGGAAAGAAATGCGGTTAAAGCTGATGATTCAGTTGAAGGAACGATTAGATCTGTGCAAGCCCATTCAACTCAATCTGAGCCACCGAATGATCCAGTAAGTTTTAAATATTTTCCTTTGGAACTTTGGGAGCAGTCGAAGGATGTTATACGCAAACTAGTGTTGGAATTGACTACAGAATGTTTTTATATTTTAATTTACAGAGTAAAATGTTGTGGCCAGAGTGGATTCGTTTCCAAACACAGAGAGCTGGTTCAAAAACCCTTACCGCTCTTGAAGGAATGGGAGGAACTGCAGCATATTATCTCGGTATGGGTTTAANGGAATGGGAGGAACTGCAGCATATTATCTCGGTATGGGTTTAATATAAACTGCTGAATATATGGCGTGTACCAAGCGAAAAAAAATATAAAATTCTTTTACAATTATTTAGGTATAACAACTCCTAAGTATCAGTCAGAAATTGATGAATACAACAGAATGGTTGCAAAGAAAAAGACACAGGAAGAAGAGTTAGTCTCTTGGAGCACAGGGCCAAAGCCTGGCCAGCAGGAACTTGTAGTGGCGGACGTTAAAAAAAATGAAAGTGAAGACATCGAAATGACAAAGAAATAAAATGATCCTCCTGAGTCCTAATGCTTTCAGTCCTTGACGTGCAAATGTATTTCGTATATTTGACATTGTGTAAACGATGATCCTCTCCTCCTCATCATAACGAATTTCCAGTAACATGTGCTTTATCTGTGTCACACAGACTGTGTGTGTAGATGGGAACAATATACGTCTTCAAACAATTGTTAATGAATAGTGAAAATATTTTTTGAAATGAATCCGAACTATTCCGTTTAACTAAATATTCATAGAAAACACGTGTAATTAAAAATTTTCCCAATCCAAATACTCCTAGTTGACGTAGCGCACCGCATTATGTAACGATATTTTATTTTTCCTAGGTTAGGCATTTTATATTCACCATTTATAGTATTGTATAAAGTATATAGTCACGAATTGATAGCAGTGTGGTGAAAATGCAATACAGTCCATAGTGTAACAACAATTTAGCGGTGAAAATGAATCATGATGAAGAAATAAAGTATTTTTTAAATAAAGCCGCCTTGAGTATTGAAATATTGAAGTGTACTTACACAAGGAAATGTTTTTATTAATTAACAATTTGTGTAATGATTTTCTCGTGATACTTATATTTTGTTACTTTACAGTATACAGTGGTTTGTATACTACAGTAGATAAAACATTAAAACAAATTAATATTAACAAACCTGAAGCAACATATAAATAAATAAATGGAAAGTTTTCAAAATTACTTTTTAAAATTCACCAAAATTCTTTTGTATACAACAACTCTCCATTACAACTTGCAAAGGCAACACCAATGCAAACTGTATCTAACCGAAGATAAGAATTCTAAAACAAATGTACATTTAATTCATTCATGAAATCGGATTTATAGAAGCTCTGAAAGACGCATAATTATGGGTGCTGGAAAGGCTGTAGCCACATCTAAAAATCTCGTGTGGAACGTAGAACACTCTGAAGTCGATTTTCTAATTGCAAACTAATTTTGCATTTAAAATCATTATTGTTTCATACGAATTTAGAGCCAGCATTCCCTCTCATACAAATTGAAATGCATAGAGAAACTACAAAATATTTTCCTGTTATATTTAAATGCGTGCCATTGTATTTGTACGTATAATATAGATAGTACATCAGCAGCCCAAGCTTATTTTTTTTACCATGAATCATATTTATAGAAAACCCAGTAAACATTCAACAAAAGATCATAAAACTGTACACCCATTATAAAATTTAAGAATAAACTTTACAATATTGACAAGTATGAATGCTATAATACCTTTAAAACACTAGCACTTATTTTTAAGTGTATCATGATAATACACCAACATGTACGTATTTTGTTTACTTATTAACTACGTAGAATTCCAAATAGTGCACGTTATATAACAATTTATATAAATGCAATCTAGCTACTAAATAAAATCCTTAAGTCTTCCAATTTTGTGGTAAGTTTCTAGAATTAGGGATCATATCTAAAAGATATTGCCGTTGGAGCTGCTGCAAACTTTCAGCTTGTCTTTGTAGTTCTGCTAAGGATGCCGGAGTCACTGCCTTTCCACTGGCGGCCTACAAAAAAATTAAAAAACCTTAAAATAACGTATCACGTTGCAGGGAATCAATAAAGCTGTGGGTTTTGCTTAAGAGATTAACCTGGGCCATGGCCATCTGGTACGGATACAATAGTGGCGAAAAGGGTAGTAAATGGGATGGGAGAGACGGAAGCTGTCCTCCAGGCATTCTTAGCATTCCTGCTTGCAAAGCGGCTGCGGCGGCAACGGCAGACGCAGATAAACCGGCAGGATTACCTGCGCCTCCACCTCCAGCGCTAGCCGCACCCATTGCACTTGCAAATTTCATTGCAGCTTCAGTATCTAGCCTTTGCTGCTTGGACATCTGTTTCAAAAGATCCTGTATCGGTAAAAATAAAATTAAAATTAAAAAAAATGAACTAATAAATCCAGAACTTGTGTGCACAAATCGTCAGGATGAGTGTTCTCAAAACATTCATCTACAATTATGGTTAATCTACAACTTCAACAATACATACTACGTTGAAAAATTAATACTTAGTGAAAGAACTACTACTTAGACTGTTAAAATTAGCCCCACTACTAAATTTGCCCAACAGAAACTATAACTAAATATGTACCCCATACTGGTATACAACTACCAGTTCTATACCATACAACTTGAATTATAAAAAGTGAAAGTGGATCATGCATAAAATGTTTACAGTCTACAAAAGGAAACTCAAATCAACTTTGTAAATACAACAAGGATATAGTACTGTTTAGGACGTATAGGATAATGATGCTTTGTCAAATTCTCAAGATCCTATATACATAGCGATATATTTTAACAATTGAAGAAAGGCCAGGTACAACCGACAACAGCTACTACACAATCCAATAAACAATCACGTACGTTTTGCTTCATTTGCTGATTATACTGCTCTAGAATGGAGTTTTGTGATTGTGCCTGATTTTGAACTTGACTCTGGCTCTGATTTTGACTCTGACTCCTGGAAGCATCAGCCTGACGACCTCTGCGGCTGCTGGGCTGATGCTGGTTTTGATTTGAGCTTGTTGGTATCGTCTGACTTTGATTCTGACTCTGACTCAAAATTTGATTAAGAGCGGAGTACTGAGGGTCCCTAAAGAACAGATGTGATGTGGATGATGGGGGTGGACATCCTGCCATGAAATTTACCTTTGAAGAGTTTCCCTTTGACTGCCTACTACTACTGCTGCTGCTGTGAGACGACTGCTCCCGTGAGTGAGCTTGTTGTTGCTGTTGGACTTGTGCCATTGCAGCTACGAGTGCCGCGTCTTCTGCTTGACGTTGTGCTTGCTGAAGAGCCTGTAAAGCCTGTTGGCTTTCGTTGTGTAGGTGTCGACTTAAATTGTGTCCATGAGACGTTCCACGTGTGTCTCTTACTTGCGGCGCACGGTGAGATTCCTATAATAGAAAATAATACTTCAATTAGTTGTATTGATTTTTTTTCCAAAATTTTGTACATACATAACGGTAATTTAGTACGAAACCCTTACCTTGACAAAGGCTTTAGTAAGTTCCCTTTCTCTTTCCCTTTGCTCTCTCTCTCGTTCACGTTGTTCTCTTTCTCGCTCCCTTTCTCTCTGTTCTCGTTCCCTTTCACGTTGCTCTCTTTCTCTTTCCCTCTGTTCCCTCTCCCGTTCTCGTTCAAATTCCTTCTCCCTTTCTCGTTGTTCTCGTTCACGTTGTTTCTCCTATACCAAAATAACGTCACGTTATTTCAAAGACCAAAGAGGTAAAGTTTATTTATTTTATGAAAG
Organism: Callyntrura guangdongensis; assembly: GCA_027744295.1. Taxonomy (NCBI): domain Eukaryota; kingdom Metazoa; phylum Arthropoda; class Collembola; order Entomobryomorpha; family Paronellidae; genus Callyntrura; species Callyntrura guangdongensis. The sequence goes on from JAHZNB010001828.1 coordinate 24,879, forward strand.
GACATACCTGGTGGTAATTTCTCTCATTTCTTATCATTGCCAACGGCAAAGGCAACGTTGGTAAAGTCATCCCTGTTGAGGCCAAACCTGGAGACTGGGTTGGAGTTCTATTTCTTGATGATGTCGACACCTGTGGCGACTGCCGATCGCCGGAGCTTGGAGACGGAGTCGATCCATTTCTGCCATTATTTCCTGTTCCGGCTGGAATTGCCGATTCATTCACAGAACCACCTTGTGCTAGCCGTTGTTCAATTTCTTGTTCTTGTTGTAGAGCTTTCACAAACGCCGTCTTCAAGCGATTTGTATGCTCAGCCTTCAGGGCTTTCTTAACATTGGACGTGACACACTGCTCACATATCACTTTTCCTACAAATAATAAAAGCATTAATTTGAATTTAGCAGAACATTGGTACATGTAGAAGACTGAATGGATTGTAAGTACATGTATAACATACCTTTACTACTCTTATCCCACTTCCAAGTAGTAGTGAAATCTGTACCACATTGAGAACATGCAAATGGTTCCGGTGACACGAACGGAATATTTGGGTCTTTGGTAATGTAATCCACAACAAATTCTAATCCAATAAGGGCGAGAAATTCCACATTTGACGGATTGGGAATAAAGTTCATTTCTGGTGGAGGAGGTTTTGGTGGTGGGATTTGAAGTAATGTTTTCTCTAGCTGCTTTCTCAGTGCCAATTTAGCGGCGGCCTGCTTTTGAGCTGGAGTTTCTTCATCAGCTACCGGCACTGTCGACAGCCGATGACGTCTTTCGGCCTGATTACAACATCACAGATACATATAATTGTAACTAATTTTAATGGAAATTCATGGTAAGAGAAGCTATGCAAATACTTATTAAAGTGTATAAAAGCCGTGCAAGTCTACTGACACTAATATTATTTTTTTTAGAAAACAGACTGAAGAATTAAATTGAAAACGAATCACATTTGACTCATAAATTCCAAACAGATGTTAACAATCATAATTGCACTAGAAAAATAGATTGGGTACTTATATACAATATAACTGTATAGACATTATGACTTTAAACTGCAAACTTCGATATCAATAAATACAATATGTAAGGAGAAATTTACTACAATAAATTCTATCAATACGAAAACTACAAATGTGTTAAATTCATGCTATACGCTGTAGAAATTTAATATATGATACAACTACAAATATACACTAAATAATGATGATGGTAGTAACAGATTACAGCGCTACTTCTTATAGTCGTTCTACTGGCAACAATTCAACTACCAAACCACAAACTGCTCGGATAACAACCCACCTGATCAACAGAAGGAGTCAAAGTGACTCCTAAATTATTGCTATTACTGCTGCTTTGATTACCAACACCAATCATGTTAGAGTTAGAATTGGATGTCACAGTGGAAGGTAAGTTAACTACATTTGAAGTTGAGCTGGTATTTTTTCCTTCCAGACTGCTCGTACTAGGTATTGCAGGCTGTTTGTAACACAGCATAAGAAAGTCATAAAACCATTTTAACCATATGTCACATAATAAATACATCTGCCTTTCAGTATTTTCCAATTCTGCACTTATACTTCAAAAGAAGGATAACAACTCAAGCTATCTTTATTTGCAACGCATCTTCCAGCTATACGTAGTAATAATTTTTTTTAATCATACCTGTTGCGCAGCAGTCGAGCTGGACGAGGAATGCGCTTCCTTTGGTCTTTCATATTTTTCTGGGATGCTAGCCGGTGACACCGTTGGAGGCGGCACAGAACCTGGTGGGTTCGAGAAACCTAACATCATATTCGCAGTAGATTGAGAACCTCGGGAACCTATAAGAACAAATATTTTTCGTATAATTGTGCTGATGACTACATCTGCTCAAACATTGAATAATTCTTACACGTATAACAAAAACACATGATATTTAAAAAGATACCTCTCAACAAGGATTGTTGCGCCATTAATAAATGCTGTGGGATATTATTATTGGATGACCTCTGTGGAGCCATCATGAGCGGAGGGGGAGGAGGTTGAGAGTGATGCAAGCCGGAGGTTCTGGCAGGTGCTGGTTGCTGAAAATTTCAAAAAATATTTATTATAGAATGTACTGCCAGCTACCGTTTCAAATTAATTTGTTGGTAAAGTGAGAACTTTGTTAGCCTACCCCTTTCAATAAGGTAGAAACCTTGGCAGACGACATGGACTTATTTGGATTTTGCATGCTATTTTGATTAGAGCGCGAACTACTACTGCTACTGCTGTGAGACGCTGAGGGCGTCTGCATGTTAAGTCCTGGTATCGGACCAAGGGCAGCTAAATGAGGATTTGCAAACAGTCCACTCATTCCTAAATGAGACAGATTTAAACCGGAGTCACGAGAACTTCCGCCATTGCTGCTTGGCCCATTTGAACTTAACTTTGGAGATGCCCTCCCTTTGACCCCAGGAATTTGTAATGTCTGTGAGTGAAGTCCTTGTAGGTTTGGAAGATTTTGCAAGTTCTGCAAATTCTGGAGGTTATGCAGATGGTTTTGATTTCCATGTTGTTGTGGAGTAAGTGATTGTTGATTATGGGTATTCCCTTGTTGTGTGAGGGATGAATGTAGAGAAGCACCTTTCGGACTGGGCATAGCTGAACTTTGCCCTGAATTGTTACTACTTGTTGCAGCGGTGGATGGAGGTACACACACATTTTCTTTCATTTGTTGTGATTGACGTAACTTCTTTAGCAAGACTAGTTTCATCTCTTCATTCCTCAGTTTTTGTTTTAATTTCCTCAGATTTCTCTCGCGTTCACGAACTTCGTCTTCAGACAACTCCTGATTGACAAAAGCCAACGATTTTATAAATAAAAAAAAGTAATTCGTAAACCTATAATATTCCATAACTTTTCAACTGTATTCACCTTGATGGTCGGTAATGGAGGCATCTCGCCACAGTCACTATCTGATTCTTCTTCGCATCCATTGACAGCAGCTCCATTACCATTAATTTTTGTGGGAGGTTCATCTTCATAATCCACAACAATGTCGGGACTCTCAGCATAACTTCTTTCAGCTCTTGGACGAAGGCTTCTCCTCACCGGTAAACTAGTACGACTAACATCTACAGGTCCATCTGGAACATAAGGTTCAGGGTCCTTTTTACGTTTTATTCCTGCTGAAATAGATGTTTGTTTTGCATTTCCTGGACCCCACAAACTACTACTAGCGGCTGGAACAATGTGGGTGGTGGATAGAGAATGAGATGATGATTGTGCCACTCCTGCAGAACTGCTTCGACTACTCGCTGTACTCGAAGAGCTTTCTCTACCATCCGGTCTTGATGTTCCAACAACCGTCCCAGCACCACTTAACATATTCATAAATCGACTTAGATCAGGAGGCACAGGTATTTGTGGGATGCCCGCCAATGGTAGCGGTAGTCCCAAGTTTGGTAGATTAGGAAGATGGGGAATGTTAAGGGGTAGAGGTAGATTGAGGGGAGGAATAGTAAAAGGACTTGGGCTTCCCATGGCAGTGGTGTCGGGTGACATTACATCTTGACGAGGGGTAGGCGTTGGTACAGGACTGTCTTTCCTACTAAAAAATCGAAACAATTAGTTTTTCTGTAGAACGATCTCGTCAGTAACATTAATGGAAATATTCATTGGTGATACTTACTTTACACTTAAATCCACAACGTCTTCCATGATTGATTCTGCTGTGTTCTACAGTGCCAATTATAACTTATCACTGATGTGTTTGCAAAGTTTATCTAGAAGAAAAAATGAAAAACTTTTTAGAACATTTTCAACCATGCTCTTGTACAGA
>JAHZNB010001829.1:0-32642 GCA_027744295.1 Callyntrura guangdongensis
TTAAATACTTAAGACTTTTGTTTATTATATAAAGTTTACAATACATATCAACGCGAGTGTTTTCACTCCTTGGTGTTTTATTTAGGTACATTTTTAAAACAGGAATTTATGTAAGCTTTTACTTGCTCATTAACGCATTAAATTTAATATATTAATAATTTTTATAATGTAATATTATGATTATGTTGCATAGATTATAAACTCAACAGAAACAAATCGAACAAACAACTGCATAATACTTAAATGACACATAGTTACTGAAATGTTACATATAAAAGTTTGAAAAATCACAGATCATAAAAGAAGTTGACGAATTGCTGAAAAATACTCACAATTCGACCTTGAAGAACGAACGACTGGTAGACACCCTGCAATCTGCATATTTTTAAAAAATCTCCTTCGTTGGGAGACAGGGTCATTTTCATACTTGATTAGTCAAGAAGTACAAAATCTTAGACGGCCTATTATAATGAGTGTGTAAATACATGCAAGCTAAAAATAAAATGTTACGATTGCACAATCTGTATGTCCGTCTAAAGGTGACTTGGTGAACAAATGGAATCAATCTACCCCAAACATTAGGGAAAATTTATAACAATGGTATAATCAGAACAACATGCTACAAACATTGATATTTTGACAGAAGACAAGAGTTTATAGCAGATCAGATCTCAACGAGTTTACAAAGATATATAGGAATTTATCATTTATCCAATCTTGCAATCCAAATTTTCTCATTTTGAGCAATTTTTACATTCATTATTACCTTAAACCATATTAATAACGAAATAGAATACAAGTGAATACAAATAACACTGCACTCTAGACAAATTCGTGTGATATTGTATATAATATATATCATAAATATACTTAATGGGTATTTCATATATAACTTAGATTCATACTACATATCAACATCAGTCTCCGGAATTTAAATTATTAATTCCATTCCACTTTTAAATATTGCCGTCCTTGTTTTTTGTCACTATTTTAATTATTTATATAGTTTTCGCGTGACCCGTGAAACTATCTTAAATTTGTATTCCACTTGGTTGCACTTACAATATAATTCACATTTTATATGAATATCATATTATGTAGTACGTATAAAAAAGGAATTGCTGTATATTGTATATCTGCAAACTAGTATAGCCTGCTTTTTATAGTCAAGCTGAAAACAGTAACATGCACTTGATTCAATATTTCCTTAGCCTTTTTATAGAGTTTCTGTTGGAATCTCATTCTCATCTCGTGGCGATATATGAAAATGTCAAAATAACGGCCTTCTATTAATAAAACTCATGTACCAGTTAAATTTTATGTAAAATAATTTTAAGAAATATTAAAGCACAATTAAAGCAGGCCGACAAAAACTGCTTCATTTCAGAATGCAAAACGTTGATTTGAGATGCAACAGTATAAATATACCTATATATTTTTATCAGTAGTAGTGGAGCAAGGCATGAATGAATAATAAAAAATTACTCGAAGTATCGCTGACGGCACGGCAAACAAAAAAACTAGTATCACTAGATCTATTTAAATCTGTATAGAACCATTAACAAATTAAATATTGAAATTTAAACTTGATGGATGTAGGTACTTGACTTTACTCTCACATCAAGCCACAATTTGAAATTTGAGACGTATACAGTGTATCATGAATACGTATGCAATATGCATATTACAACGAAGAGGTATTTGGGGCAATCTGAATCACACAAATATACCTTTTTCTCTTTCAGCTCATCGATTGTCGGTCTAAAACTAAGCTTTATCATGAATACGTATGCATATTACAACGAAGAGGTATTTGGGGCAATCTGAATCACACAAATATACCTTTTTCTCTTTCAGCTCATCGATTGTCGGTCTAAAACTAAGCTTTCTTAAGAGCATTTTTTTCTTTTCTTCCTTCAATTTTTTTGCTTCCTCTGGAGTTTGTTCTAATGTAATCATTCAAATAAATTGGTAAAAAATCAATTGTCATTTTTCTCTTATAAAATATCGTAATAAAGCTTCGCGTGAGATGAATCAGACTATTTTTACGTATTCTTACTTTTAAGTATATTCCGTTCTTCCAATTCCTCCTGCGAGGGTCTCATACTTAGCCGTCTGTTAAGAATTAAAGCAGGGGCAAATAAGTACACCACATCATCATGAAACTTATAACGGAGATCTTTTACAGCAGACTTTATAACGGATAATCCGGTCAAGGGTTTTATTCGTTTCTTTCTAGAAACAATCCCTGTATCGTAGTAAATATAGGTAGGCATGTTTCTACTCTACGAATATCACAATTTGATTTTCTCAATGAACTATAAACTTCACAGAATAACTCTCGACTTAACGTTTTGAACGATATAATAATGTATGTAAAACAACTTTTTTCTGGACAACTTTGACTGACATGCTCCATTTGATTTTGGATCTCCGTTGAACAATTAGTTCTCAGATCACTTTTACTTTCACTGAAGTACATTAACTCACATACCTAATCAGTTTGGCACCAATAGCTTCTTTTGTTTCCTGTTGTTCCTTCTCTGAAACAACCCTAATGATATTTCTTGCTATCAGCTCATCACGGTCGGGTCTCAGTGATAGCTTCAAAGCAAGACTATCCTTCCTCGCAATCTTAGCAGCCAGTCGATCTAAAGGAACAAAACATCGTGGCATATGAAAACAATAATGTTCGTTTGTTTTTTTTCAAAATCACCTCCAATAAGAAAGACACGCATTTATGCATATAAGTGTACAAGCAGGCAGCTGCAAAATTAAAAGCAAGCATGTAACAAAGTTGTCTTTTGACGATAGGAACATCATCTTCTTTTCATCGTCGTCATCAACATCAGCATCATTATTAGGTATATGTGCAAGTGTGCATCTACCAGCATCGTATGAATAGCAGCATCCTCATCCTCACAACAATTTAGGTGAGACGGGTGAGACGACTGAGAAACATACATAATTGTGAAAATATACAAAGAAAAAACGATCTATTTAGTAACTGCAAAAAACAGGCTGTAAAAATACAATATTTTTTCTAGAGAATGAAATGTTTATCTTCACATATCTATCAGGTTTTCTTCGCATACCATTCAGATTATTCAGCAACCTCAACCTCAACTTACTTGCACAAAAAGCAACAAGCACATCAACAACCCACGACAACACCATATCATCAAGCCATATCACCTCGTAACCCATAAGGTAATGTGCAAATCAAAATCTCTGCGGTTGTTTGTTGAGTGTAGATTCGAGTACATGTGTGCCCCGTGTACGGCAAGTAAAGCGTGAAACTGGCAAAAAATTAAGAATGATATGATGAGTTGAAAAGATTGGGGCTACTTACTATATAATAGTCAGCAGTAAAAGACATCCTCCTATTCTTTAAAACCTTGCTTATTTCAACAAGCTAAAAAAACGCATACTCCTTCAGCCTACCATCAGCCATGAATGAACTATACGCATCCAACACGATGAAATAGTTTTTTTTTGCATGCATGCATGCATAGCAGATAGAGTATTATGTGGGTTCTATCTAGCGACAGTTTATACACCACCACGCTAACGACTACAGTCTCTTATTATTTTCTCTGGTTCTACATATTTTCTTTTAATGTGAACCCAATGATGATTGTTCAAAAACGAAGAGCAGTACTGAAAATAAAACTACAAGTTGTTAAAAGACAAAAATGTTGGGGCTAAAAAGTTCTCCAACAACTACCTCCACATGTTGCTGCACTTTTTCGATGTAAATTTCAGAGCTTCAGCCAAAAGCATACGTAAGAAAAAACAAAAAAGGAATTCCACCAATGACAACAACATCCAGCCCATACCAGTTTTTTTTCTCTCGATCCATTAAAACTCTCCCACTCATTCACTCTCACTGTGCAGTGCATTGAGGTATGTATCGCTTATCTTTACGTGTAGGTACTTTTTTAGCACATCATTTTATTAGTAAGCAGTGCCGATAATTACTAAATGGACAAAATGACGTTGAGTTAAAGTTACCTATTAAAAACAAAAGACTTTAAAATTATTTTGATTATTGTAAAATCAAAGAAATTTAATTCCACGCCGAAAATCTGTTCATGTAAATTGTATGGATACATTTAGATACATATATTGGCCCTGGTTATAATAGAATAGACTATTTTAATACGTCACGTCACATAATATATTGTTTAACATCGAAAGTTTAAAAAAGACCAAGACCAACACTCGTGTAATGTATCTTTACCATATCGTGTAAAACCACATGCACAGTTTATGCACAGTGCCATTTTATCCCCCAAAGTAAGTAGGTACACCGCCTACCATTGCAACAACTGCGCAGCCCAACCTCACGTTATCTCCAATCTACTACTAGTTTAACTCGTACAAAATTCTACAACGTGCTACAAAAACGCCTCAAAAATTTCAACGAACCGTCATCTCTTTTGTCGGCAAATGTGTGTACAACATTTGTTAAATATATAGCTATCAAACTGCAAGGTAATTAAGATGGGAAAATTAAATGTTTAAAAGCTTCCGTTGTCGTCTGTAAAGATATTACCTTGTTTACTCTACTGCTTTGCCCTTGTTGTTAGCCCTCAACATCAAGCAGTAAACAGATCGATTCTTTACATCACGACGGATTCATCAATATGAGTCGTAAAACCACGGAGGAAACGAATATGATGTAAGCTAACTTTATTAAAGCATGATTTTTGGATTTTGCGCTGTACAAAAACAACCGGAAATTGACTTCAATGGAATTAGCGGTAGTTATATGCAGCATTAACAAAGCATTTAAGCAATTAGTTAGTACATACTACGTGGTTAAGTAACAAATTGTGATTAGCATGTTGTCTAGCAGGTTGAGGAACGATGTACCAAGTAACCTAACATATTTTGGCAGAATCCTTGATCTGCACGGAATGCACGTTTCATTCTATTTGAAATGCAATAAGTCTTACTACAGATCATCATCGCAGAATGAGCAAACCCATTTTTGTAAGCTAGCATTATACACGTTATGATCTTGAGAATACATTTTAGACGGAGAAGCAGAAAGCAACAAATTGAAGAGCTTTTTGCATAAAATGTCAAATAGAGAGTAGTTAATGACAAACTTTTGTGCAATCGTATTTAGACTTGTCACTTCAAAACTACTAGCTCCGCATTTAGTAAACCAAAATTATTACCAGGTACAAGGGCAAAACAATAAAACTTCCCATCTCCATCGTCTCCTTATTGCTAAAATTAACACAAGTAGTGGAATAAACAACCTAAACAAAGTGAAACTTTATCACACACCAAAAGTTGGTGGAGCGCGGTAGACAAAAAACGCAAAAAGCAGAGACTTGTAATATAAGTCATCATCATCATATCCCAAAGCAAACGCCAGTAACAAAAGTACAGAGCCTAGAGAGTAGAGAGACGTAAAATACTGATTCTTTTCCTGATTTGGAAATGAGACGAGTACATAATCCTGCCACTTTTGCACAGAATTTCCCATAATTACAAATTATATTATGCATAAACCATTATTATGTGAATATATTTGTCTGCTTGAAAATAATATTGTGTAGAAGTATTTCATTTGAGAAAATATGGAATGTGTTAAGTACGTACCTATTTGCATGAGTAAAAATATGGTAGGCACACACATTAATAAATATTCCATCCAGAATGTAAAAGAATGTAGCTGTGAAAATATGATATGATACTGCGTCCAAAATTTCGAGAGAAAAATGACGCCATGTAACATTCCACTTGTAAAACAAGTATAGACCGACGTCATGCCATCAGAGAGATATATATAAGACATTGTTTTTCGAACTGGCGCAATTAAGTGAGTCGTTTCATTCTGATAAACAAGACGTTCTGAATGTAAAGTCGTTAAAAGCAATGCGTCAGCTACTTAGAAAGATGCGAGCCATGTATATGTATCACGTCTGTGTGCTGCTGTGCTCGAGAATAAGTTGGCTGATTTAAAAGGTTTATACATAGTGTGTGTAAGCAAAAAAGCAAGAAAGCAAATGTGCGCATTGGTGACTGTTTACTCATTTCCTGTTTGTTTCAAAGAACTTACTGGGATCTTCCGGACCTTCATCATCACGATACAAAACTGGACCTTCGCCATCCGAATCATCATCCTTTGTTGTAGTGACCTTCGGCCTAGCGTTTTCCTTATTTTCATCTCTCTCTCGATGAGGTAGCCCAACACCAAATCGAATGGGTCTTGCACTATTTAGAATAATGAAAAAAATGGAACATTGTACATGTGTTCAATAGTCAGTCATTTAGAGCACTAGTATTGATGCTGTAAAAGTAGCAGACAATACAGAATTTTTAACATGAATTTAGGTCAATGATTTTTAGTCACAAAACAGTATTATTTTTGTTATTACGTATGCCTGCATCTAAGTTGGTCTATAGAAGCATAACGTTTTGGTCAAAAACGAAGTATAATGAAAGCAAGGTCATCATGCAGCCGTGATTAGAGACTCAAACTTAAAATTGAACTTATATTCAGGGTATGAGCAAATATTAGTTTTAGGTTAAAAAGATCTGGATTAGTTGAACTTTCATTTCATAAAAAAATGAAAGCAATTTAAAAGCAGAATTTTTAACGCACTACAGTTGCAAACATTTTTTCGATAAATATAGCATGCTTTTAGACTTTTGATTTTGTTTCAAAAAGCCGTTACGACAAATTAACGCGATTGATTACCTAAAGATCATCCTCAAAGGTGGTCGTCTTGAAAGCATAAAGTGGGAGAAAGAAGAGCTTTGCTTATTAATGTTACTAAATGTGAAACGGAAAGTTTAAGATCAATCATATACTAATACTGTTAGCATGAAAATCAGTTATTATTATTTATATCATTTGACGGTTCGGTATTATTATATAACGAAAATAACAGTTTTGTGTAGAATTTTTTTAAAAACTCAAGGTCGCATTAACGAATGAATATAAACATTATTATAAAGAATTGGATTATTTTGAAAATTATTGCGATTTACGATCAATGGCTCAACTTTTATACAAAGGCATTGTAAAAAGAGGGTAATAGCATGAGTCAGTAAAAATCGATCGGAAAAGTTTAAAGTACACTGCTTACACAGCTCCACACAATCATATTTTACGATGAAAAAATATAATCTCTATTCCGAATATTCCGTGTAAAGGTTTGGTAGTATCTATTATACACGTAAATACTATGAAAATATCCGTATCTTTGCATGTATTAAAGAGAAAATTTCAAGATATACCACTCTACAGTATATAGCGTTCAAAATTAGAAATATCCTATGTATCTACGTAGGTGTACATTTTATGCGTGTCAAAATCCTATTCCTTACTAAGATATACTTCACTTTCGTGGATGTCATGAAAGACAAATATAACAGTAACTCCGATTTAAATTCTTACTTGGAAATTTGATCAAGTTTTGAGTGTATAGTCTTATTTTCTTGAGTAGGAGTAGAAGGGCCTGACCCTGTACATGGTGTTCCAATACCCTTCTTTTTTAATGCTGACTTCACAGGCTTTGCATTGGGTTTAGGTTCTTTAGCAGGCACCTCTTCGACCCTGGTTGTATCGACATCCGCCCCAGTCAGTCTGAGAAAGTTCATATTTGCTTCTAGAAGTTCTTCTTCGTCTGAACCACTTCCATCGACATCCTCTTCTGTTGAAATACAAACATAATGTAATTGGTACTTTCCCCAGCATGTCAATTGTTATTCAAAGAGAGTTTGACATTCTAAAAGAACTTTGTGGTACCATGCTGAGTTGACGGGTATAAATCAGCATTCCGAGCATTTTGAACAACCATTGCTATCGCTGCAGCAAGATTCTGTTCACGTTCTCTTTGCTGAGCCATTTGTTCTCGATGCTGCATCAAAGAGTTTCGTAAAGCGGGTAGCGGAGAATGTGAAGGTGAACTGAACATCGGCGGTGGTGGTATGGGACCAATTTCTGAAACAGGTATTGGGGGTTCGGGAAGTTCGGATAAACAATAAGGTGGTACGTCACCATGTGGTGGACCATTATTTACATTACTGCTGTTGCTATTTGAACTTGCATAAAACTGACCATCAGCAGGATGGTAAAAGGCAGCCGGATTCCCTGAAATTAGAAAGTATACATAAAAATTTAGGTATTCAATATGAATACGTGCATAACACATATTGGTGTTTTAATAAGTACAAAACAATTCAAAAACCAAATGTTGACATACCAGCAACGCATGCTGGAAAGGGATGAAGCGCCAGTCCTCGCTCAACTTTCTCCTGCATTGAAATACCTCCAGAGGAAGTAGCGTAACAACTGGCAGTATTTACATCGTTTGATGAAGTAAATGTCATATTGGATTGACTTTGATTAGGTTGAAAGTGAGATGAGGAAGAGACTGAATGAACAGACTGGGAGGAATTGAGGTAACCATTTTTTAAATGATTCGGTGGGGACGACATTCCATCACACAAATTGTCACTACGACCTAAGAGACCACTATGAAGCATTTGCCCATGGTTGTGATTGTGATGGTTCCCAAAGGTTGTTAAAGGCTGCTGATTATTTAGATGCAATGGAGAAACTCCATTTTCTCCTTTGGCCCCATCGCAATTCCAACTAGCCACATCTACAAGTTGACAGGGAATAAACATCAACGTAGATTAATTCATTAAAATTGGTTTTCAAATTAAGCTGTGAATTATGTTTCAATCATATTATTTGGAAAAGGTAAAAATCATCCAACATGGTCAGTAACAATTTTAAACGAGACAATAGTAATATTTAAAAGTACAAACTAGATAATTTGAAGACTTGTTTAAAAACTACATTTAAAACCCATTGCACTTGTACCACACCCACCATCCTCATCCGCTAAGCAATAAAAGATACCAAGAAAAACAACTCGTGAAATTGAACAGGAAAACGAAACAACAAATACATATACATTAGAAATCCCTTTACATCATTAACATATTATATCTAGTACATAAAGTGAGTAGTAGAGGTATATTTTTTCTAATTGCAAAAAATGCATTGTTTGCATAGTAGGTTTTATTTAAGCATGTTTATATTCCAGGAAGAAAAATTTGTTTATTTTTTAAACGTCCTCCTTGAAAAATACAGAGTGAACACTTTCTACTGCCGCATTCCAGGCCTACATAATATAGCAGTATGAAATGATAGTTTATTCTTTGCGGGATAGATATGGATAAGAAACTAGTAGACCTTTTTCGGATAGAATCATATAGGCTTGTGCGTTATAGAGAGAGTTCACCAGTTTCATAAAAACTATTCAGCATTTAGTTAACTTTGAAACAATCTTGTTTGGAATACTTATTTCTTATTAAATACAAAAAAAAACTACATATGCAAAGTGAAGACAAACATGGTGCATATATAATGTAAGGTGTTTATTCACCACGTTGCGTTGTAGAGTGAAAGCACACAGCAAGCTAAATGGTTAAATGGTACCAAGCGAAGTATACCAGGCAGTATGTCGCCACTACTTTTTGTTAGCCCGCGTGCATGATGTTTTTCGTTTTCATGGAAGAGCCAAGTAAACGATGCGGAAAAAGAAAACTCATCATCATACACGTAAAAGGCGTAAAATACAATTTTGTGTGGTAGTGGTATCTACTACATTAAAACTTTTTAATGTTACCCAACAACCTATAAAAATCAACATGGTGGTTATTAGAAACTTTGAAGTTGGTTAGTATGTATTTTAAGTTTTGGTAAAAAACGTCTACGTGCACAATATGACAGATTTGCCTGTTTTAGTGATTGAATTAAAAGAGTTACGAATACATAAATGTCTGCAATACAATCACGGGATGGAGAAAGCAGGGAAAAGACTGAAATGTTATTTTGGCGTAAAAGTGTACTTTAAAAAACGTTTAATTTTTTTTCGCTACGTAGGATCACTGTTCAAGAGTCCACTACTAACCCGGACTGTCTGTAGAGGTCATTGTCAGCATGTTACTAGGATTATCCGGTGGAAGAATTCCCTTCTGTACAAGTTCTTCTCTATTTGCTCTGACCGACATTTTCCGCTCCAATGCTGTTTAAAGCAGTTCATTAATTAAACAGGTGTCCGTCATGAACCGATCATTTGATGAATAACGAAAGCGAAATGAGTAAAATTAAAAGAAAAAAAACAAATGAGATTCATACATATGTCATGGATAGAATTTGTATGTAATAATGGTAATGATTAAAAAATAATTATAACAACTCAACATAATTTGCAAATTACATATATATTAGAAGAAAAGAAATAACATTTGATTCTCCCATCAAAAAACATATACATACATACTAACCTACACGCATATAGTAAAAGCCGAAAACAGACAGTAAACTTTGCATAGAGATTTAATAAAAATCTGTCAAAAAATAACTTCTCTTTAGGAGCCTCCACGAGAATATTTGGAAACATTGTTTTTATAAATACAAAAGTCAGCGTATGACGATGCTGACCCAGCTCAGCAATTTTCTGTTATTAATTTGATAAGTAACTACATCTATTTATTAAAATAGATCTTTGTATTCTATACAAAATAAAGTTTACGTACAAAACGTAATCATGAAAATGGAATTCTTATGAATTAACCATTTTGTAATTAAAAATTGTTGGATGAAAACTACGCCACTAATTTACATACTTAGCAGTAGTAATTTCCTTTTTTATTGAATTAAATTAGTGCCCAACTCAAGTAAATTGAAATTCTGAAATCGTTCATGCTTACACTACACTTTCTTCGTTTCTACTGCTGCAGTGTTTTGTCCTTGGGCATCTACACATTTCCATTAATTAAAAAGAAGTTATAAATGTCTTATACTTACACCGTGAAGTAGCTTCAAACTTTTCTGACTTCTTCTTCCTCTTCCATTTCCACGGCTTGAAAAGTCGCCCGAAACTTGAAAATTTACTTTTCCTGGGAGGAGGTGGGCTTCTAGAACTAGGTGGTCCCACGCTTGATGACCGCGGTCCGATGCCATTTGGCTTTGTTTTTGCTAAAATACAAGTAAAGTTGTCATTTATTAATGTTGCGTTCACTTTAATAAAGTGGTAATGGTAATCTCAGAAGACAGGTTTATGAAATCATGTACATGGATGAATTGTTAGTTCATATTATTATGAGCACTGCATAACTATATGGTTATTAAAAGTCCCTCTGCTGAAACGTACTCTCCAAACCAACTCGCTAAACATTTTTTTTTGTAAAAACTACAGTACCCCAAATCGTGGTATGGTAAAGTAAAACTCTAATCGGTTTAAAGTTGAAATATGGATACCCTTTATTTTTATCATTATTATTCGACGGAGCAGGCATTTTAGCATGTGTAATGTAGTGTCATATAATGACAAAAACTATAATATTTACAATTCTTATAAATTAAACCACAACGTTGAAGTTGCATTCACATACAAATGACTGTTGTAAAACTAGCCTGGTATGAGACCGAGGTCAGGCCAATACCAAAGAATAAACCCATTGTGCGACTTGGACTACTTGGACTCCATTCCATTCTAAATGGCCTAGATTCGAGATGTCAAGTTATACATGCTCATTAAAAGAAAGAAAACCGAAGTGATGTCGCTGTGATTCTTACGTACGTTTGCATTTCATACATCAGTGTAATTTTTTAGAAGACAGCGATTCATGGAGTATGGAAACTTGACTCTCTGGAGAGAAGTCTACCCCTGCTACGGTTGGTTGAAAGACTGATGTAATCTGTTGCCGCCGGGGGCAAGAAAACAACTGTAAGGAAGTAGGAAATAACTTGCTCCATAGAAATAAGATGCTTTATTCAACTTTAGGACAAGATACCATTCATGGCCCTTATCATCAGTCATTATGGCATTATCTTACCCTTCCGTCCACTCTACTTTAAACTTATTTTCCCTATTATACTGCCTATATACATGTGATGGGGTTTGTTAAAGTTTACGTTTGAAGCGGTACATTCGTAACGAGCGAGCACCGAGTCTAGCCTCAAGCGATCTGCATACTTCCGAATATGATACACAACTGCTTGACATGAAGCACCGCCAAGTTATCTTCATTGTGGCTGTAGCATTGTCTGTAGTTGATATCGGAGCTACAGAAAAGTGAATTATTGCAGCAACATAAAGAGATTTACGTGAGATGTGTGCAGGTGCACTGGTTATAAAAGCGAGCCTTCTTGGGTGTATCAGCTAAACCTAAATAATAAAAGTAAAAAAGTGCGTAGGTATTTCAAGGATCGGTTGTTAAAAATGTAAAAGACGATGTCGGCTAGAATATAAGATATTATGTCTCCATCTCTTTTCAGTGTAGTCTAGGTATATCTTCTCAATGACGGTAATAAAAATGCTCCCACTCGACGAGTGCGATAGACTGAACTGAAGATATTAACTTCCCGTTCCCTTGTAGCCACATTTTTATGTTTTTCCTTGTCTACTTTCTTCTCATAATATTTGTATCTGTGTACACCTGTGTCTGTTTGTTACGTATTTTTTTGTAATTTTTTACTCGCCCAACCAACTATACAGCTTTAATGTTGATCCTCCACACGTTTGGATAATCGACAATAGACGATAAAACTGAGACGTATTATCTTCTGGACACCTGAGTCGCTCATTTTCCATTTTTATTGTCCCGTTTGTACTTGGAACATTCATTACAATTTTACGAGCCCGAGTTTCCGTGTTACAATAATTCCAATGCCCCAGTCTATCTATACAGAAATCAGCTCCTTATCCGAATAACCATCGACGTGCCTTTATGAAAGATAGATCGTGATAAATTTTTGTGAATTTTCATTCATATCCCCAGTATCAGTTGAACAGTTAAATATCCCTTTCATACGATGAAAATTGCACACTAACACAAACTTAACACATCAAACTTGATTTCCCAACTCTTTTATTCTGTATAATTTGCTTGCCTCCTCCAGTGAATCCAGTACAATCAAAATATTTAATAAAAAATCCTCCCTTTTTTATGTCAGCTAGTCAGCTTGTACCTCGGTACCTAATTGTAAAAAATGCGGAGTAGGATGAAATATTTGGAGTGCCAAAACCATCATCATCATGGTACTGAGGTGAGGTGGTTTAAATGAAATGAAGTGGGCATACCGACTATGGAAATGATGTTTATAAGACAAAATACACATTAACGACGCAAATATTGACATACTCCCATCAAATAAATTCATATTTTCTATTCAGCACGAAGGCACGCTGGCTGGTACATTATTATTGCGGGTCAGCATTCAGCAAATTCCTCAGTAAAAAACGGTGCAGTGCAAACATCAGTATTTATATAACGTATTACCCCGTTGAATACAGAAGTTGTGGTATCAAAAGCTAAAATTACATACTACACACATAGGTGGTAGGTGTTTTAATGCGGTGAAGTGTTGAATGAAGCTAAGTAAAAGTACATGTACTTGCAGCAGCAGATTCAGATAAAAAAAAATGAAAACACTCGTAAAAAAATTTGGAGTCAACCCAACTTGCAACAGATGCGATGCCATGAAATTAGACACATTCAGTGTTACAATAAGTAACAAGCTTGCATTTTTTATAATGAAGCTAACATTTCCGTTAACACTGTAGTATGTATTTAAAGTAAATTGAACCTGAATTTTGGAGAATTTTTAACGTACAGTTGAAGTAATATATAGTTTTTTTGTTGCATAATTTTACAATTTTGTCCACCTTTGTAAACATTTGGATTTGGTTCATTGAAAGTAGTTTCATTCGTTATTAGTGTGGGTATGATTATTTGCTGACCTAACAAAGTTGTCTGGCCGTTACGTGTAGGAGGCAAAATCGCTACATATTTTGGAATTTATATGGCTTTTTCCTCTCATAGTCAGTAAAACTGCAAACCTAAAGCGTGCATTGAAAGTGTTCGTACGTACGCGTCTACACACTGTGATACTGTGATTGTATTTGTACTACAGTGGGAAATAAAATCGCCTAAAAATGGAAGAATATCTTTTCAAGAATATTGTGTAGTGTCGCCAGTCGCTATATATTTATGATGGCATTGACTGATGACAGCAACGTCCAACGCATATTACATATTTTATCTAGGTACATATATAGTATACAAAATTGTGACAAGCCATTTATCCGTTTGTTACGTTCTTAAAGAGAAACCATAATAGGATGTAGAAAATATGTCAGTTTGTAGAAAACAAGTAAACAGATAAACCAAGTGCTGAGTAAACACATTTATAAATCATTCAACGGCCCAGACTACGATAAAAAAAATAACGAAAAAATTTGCACCTGTAGAAGTTATTATATCAGCAAGAGACAAGGTAGACGCAATTATTTGTCTTTTCTCTTCGAAATTTAAGTTGTCCAAGCTTTTCGTCCGATTGAGATTGTTGATAACAAAACTATCGTGGTTGTTAGTAGGCACAGTGGCACAAAACGTTGTGACAGGAGCCATTTCTCCAATTATAATTCGGCCAACGGCCACAGACACATTAACGGTACTCACACTTTTATTCAGCTTATCATTATTACTAGCGGAATTATTGATATTATTGATATTAATGTTAACATTGTCCTCTTCATGTTCTGGACAGCAGAACCATTCAGAGGCACTTGTGAAACAGTACTTATCCTCCATGTGTTGCTAACTTTTGCACATTATTGTTTTCTCTGTGATTAAAAAGCTTGGTATCCTCAGCAGAGATCTGAACTGAAACATTCTGTTCTTGGCGACACATGGTGTAAAAAGTCACATTCTCACTTTTAATCCTCTCAATATTTCTACTTTCTCAATAGCTAGTGATGAGTGATGACAATGACGCCGCAATCTCGACTCGCAGCTTTCCCTATATGTTAATTTTATCAACAATGGTAATTAAATACAGCTGCATTTTCCGTTATATAATAAAACTTTTACTACCAAAGCTTACAACGGTTTTAAGCTCCACAAATTTGTCAAACATACTAAAAGGTTCACTCATGCATCTCCGACATATGCAAAAATGGTCAATTCCATTAAAGCTGCAATTAGTTGTACAAATAACTGTACTTGTACATAGATGATATTCTTTTCATATCATATCAAATTTGATTCTCCATGAAAAGTTTTTGCTTGCGTAAGAGTAGAGCATGTCGTTTGTCGTTGCTTTATTTTTTGGTAGGCAGAAGAATGGGAGCTGCAGACGTTGTATGGTGTTGCTGCGTTGCGTTATACCTACTACAACCACATTCAATAGGAAACGTCCTGCTTCTTTTTGCTTTGTATTTTTGTACCCAAACGAAATTTATGTAGACTTTGGTTCGACTTGATTTCGTAAAAAAACGCTGATTTTTTGTTCACAGAGGAATCTCGTTGGCTTTAAAACTTATTTTTTCCTGACTGTTTTATATCTTGTTACATCAATTCATTATTCTGGCGTTGTTTTCACTTGTATGTTGTAAATAATAAACATGAAGATGTACTGGCACATGCATTCGATGTTCAACGATTCAATGATTATATCCCACCACAGTGATCAAGTGATCATAATATTCATAATCATACCACGACACGAAAGTTCCCTGGTTTTTTCGTAAAAATACGAACGCAGAACGATTCTTTACTAATTAAACAAACCGGTGTCGAATAGCAAATTTTGTATTAATTTTTTTAACCAGTCAAATTTCTCCTAACCACACTGGCTTGTAATTATTCAGTCTTTTAAAGAAAGAAACTAAGAAGAAAGCTTTGAAGAAGCTTCAAACGTCCATAAAGTCATTGGTATAAAGCAAACTTGCAAACGTCACTTCACAACCTTTTCTTGTAGATGTTATAGGTATACATGAAAAGTCAGTACATGCTTCACGTGTAAATTTTCAGCCCTTCCTTAGACACCATATAGACACCACTGGTTTGAATGTTTATTCTACTCTTTTAGAAATTGTCCTAGCAGGGTTTCATCGTTCGATCTATTTTTCTATTAAATTTACTCTGGTTGACCGACTTAGAGAAAAAACGTATGATGAGCTTATTTTCCTGTGCTACACTTACAATGCACTATATAAAAAACCATCTGAGAATGCAATTTTCGAAAGCACACACATTCGCTCACATCAATTTCAAGCTCATCCAATCGTGAAGAACGAAACAATAATTTGCAGTGCTTGTGATCTAGTGTGGGTTATTAGTTGCTTCACACAAGCGCAGCCTTCACGTTCACGCATGGTGTTTTCAACTTGAAGGGAAGCGAAAGAGAGTTTTTGCGAAAGAAGAGGTGTGTCGAAGTGTCGATAAACTTGTTAATATTGCAGACAATTATTGTTTTTATTATTCATTAAAACATCAGAATAAATGGTTTACGGTCTGTGTAATATAATCACACACGGTTCAGCTGGTAACAAAACAGTTAAACCCAAAACTCTCTGTTTACGCTGCTGTCGTACGTACGCGCTTGCAATATTGCCAAAATAAAAACTTGCATTATTTTCCAGAGTAGGGAAACGCACTTGTGTGTTTTAATTATTGATGTCTTGAAAATCGTGTTGTATATTCACTTTTATTGGCATTGCTATTCAAAACTGGAAAAGAGAAAACTGCGGACAGTAATAAACGGCTACAGCCTTATCCCTCCGGTGGCTATTTACTGAAACGACACGGTGACGGTAATATACTTGATGTAGTGACGGTCATTACTTGGTTTATGTAAAATTGATAAAGCAAACAAAAGTTGTTGGCTGAAATTCTATTTTCCCCGGGCTTGCACCTACGATACGATGCGCCTATATTCCAGTATTGGACAAGAAAGCCCGGACAAAGTAGAGGGTTCTAATTCGTTTGCCTTCAATACTTTCATCGCAATTCCCGTCAGCCTTCGATCCAACAAAAAGCCCATTCACGACTTTTCTTCACTTGGCCCAATTTGCATTAGTTTGGTGTGTTCGAACGTGAAGGGAAATGCTGCAGTTATGCTCAAGTGCCCCGTAAACACGTACATATAAAAATACAGAGAAAGATTACTCTGCCTGCTATTGCCAGGATTGCCCACTAACCAAATAAACAAATAGTTGTGGAAAGGTTGCCAGCTTTCTGTTTGTCTGCTTCGCCGAAATTGGATAAAAATTACGTAAAAATTACACAATGTGGTCGTGCACACAGTATCAGAAACACTGGAAAAATATTCTTCTCGTAAAACAATGTGATTACAACAACACAATGTTGCTGACAAAACGAAACCCGAGATTATGCACACACCAACGAATACATGTATGTGTTACTGTACTAAACAAATCCTCGTCCTAAAAATTGTTTCGGAGAAAATTTGCTTTAGCACGCAGAAAGAGGTAACGGCAACACACTAGTAATGTTTTTGTGTTTACTCAAAACGGACAAGTTTCCTGCCTTTTTTGCCTCTGCCATACAATGTGAAGGCAGGCAAAAAACTACTTAGCGCCAGAACACGACTATTCTGAAATTAACACTCTCATACAGACACACACACGGCCAATTAGCAAATAAATAAGAAACCAAATAATATTATTTCTTTTGAGCAGTATACGCCATTAGTTTGACGATGCACAACACAAGAAACACGACGTATGGGCCATAAATCCTCTCCATCACTGCCAGGTCAACGATACAAAACAACAAATTTTTTCTTTCGATAAACAACAAAGTAAGCGGCCATCAGTCCACTACTCGTATACCACGGCACTGCGCGCACAGGTAACAGAAACACCTTTTCAGAGCTGACTTACGATACAAGATGATTCATTTCGTAAAGTGCGTAATCTCTGCTTGTGTGGAGAGCCACAAGGAATATGCAAGAATGCATAATATGCAAGAAAAACAAGTGAGCAGAGCACCTTGCCCACCTTTCTCAAACCAACGACTTACTTAGAGGCTTCAAATCATTCGTTATCACTTCGTCTTTACCAGTACAAAGCAATGCAACTTATTATTATCCATCGTACCGAATCACCTGCAGTCCGCTGTGTTGAGTTACATAGCGCAGCGTATATTTTTTATCTATTATAATTCCTTTACACGTACCTACCTACTTACATTTTGTGCCTCAACAAACCTAACGAATAAACTGACTTTAAGAGCATTACACACAGTGCATCATACCTACATAAAACACACTCATGTAAATAAATAAAATGCATGCAACAACAGCACCAACACACCACAGCAGCACTACTTACTTTTGTTCATAATAAGAATCTTGAAAGGAGCTCAGCCACAAGAAGAAGGGGGCCACTGACGAAAAAAGAAGCCAGCCCACTAAACTAACAATAGTTTCACAAGGGATATATATCTACCTGTCCGCTTGTTTTTGATCGTTGATCGTTGTACATTGTACATCCCACATGTACGTTTATTGTGACCATTGCCATTGTGAACCAACGAACGTTTTCTTAAAATGTATACGCAGCAATAATGCGACATGCTGGAATAGATGTAAAGATAAGAATTCCACTTTTCTTAAACAGCACTCTGCAGTGGCCGCAATTACCAACTCTCTCAGACGCTCTCCCAACCTCTCTCTCTCTCTCTCTCTGGTGATAGTTTACATTTCTTATGAAATGAACTTATGTGGGTATACAAAAAACACGAATATTTTAGTCGCCTTCGTCGTTACTTTTCACCCGGCAACATAATGAGTAGTCCGTACTCTGTACAGCGATCATATACTATATAGCTGCTCCATTAAAAAATTGTAGACACAGGTGTGCGTGTATAAGAAAAAATATAACGTACACAATAATATACGCCAGGGAATACCACAACCGCGTTCGGTTGAGACATTGTAATGGTAATACCAATACATTTACCTTTCGCTGATCATTTAAGACTGTAAAAAAACTTCACATATTTCTTTACTTCTTTAAGAACTCAAATTGTGAGAGCTGCTCCCATAATTTTTTTTATTCTGCTCCAACTTACAAATAACAGCCACAGGGAGAAGTGGATGGAGATGGATCGTTAAAAATGCTTTGTATTTTCAGAAAACTTTATATGAGAACCTCTTGTTTTGATATATACCTGTTTCCAGTTTTGTACTGAAAAGAAAAAATACAACAATTGGTATGCAATCTGAAAGATCTGTTGCTAAGAATGACGGTGAACGGTGATTACTTCCACACGGCAGTTAATAATTCCTGTCGGATGGTCGGTACTTGAATACGTAGTTTTTTACTCGTACTGAAGCTGGTTTCACAAACATCATACCGTGTATTGCATATAAATAGAGGTTTATTACACACACATCCCAACAGCTACACAATACAATACAAAATACATTGTGGATTTTCAATGACGCAGCAAGCGCATTAACAGCAATAGATCAAAGTTGGTTCAATTGTTTTGCCGTCTGCACTTGTTTCTATGTGCTAGAGAGAAGAGTGATTCAGGGAGGTTATACTCCAGGCTTGATGAATTTTTCTACTCTAAAATGGCCTCGGGCTAATGAAACAGAACAATAATATTACCTTTGACTTATATATATATTCTATAGTTAAACCTGCCAAGTTGATAGTCATCCATCCTTTAAAAAATTCCGCGTAGTTGCAGCGAACATCATCATGATCATGAACATACTCATTAAAAGTGATTCCATTTCATTCCAACGCAACGTCCTCATAGTACCACGAGTACAATACGAATCTAACAAATTCACAAGCATCATCGTACTCCGTACTGACGATGAATGTTTAAGAGATGGCTGCTGGTATGTACGCAGGAAAATTAATTAATCAAGCCAACTAAAGCTCAGCATGGATTTTTAATCGAAAGCCAAAATTGAATTGAAACATTGATGAATATTATCAGCAGGAACATATTGTGTGTACTTTAATATTCAATCACAGCCCTAGCCCTAGGCAATTTATAAAATGTATATCCGCTTGTGTATTATTTGGTTACCTTCACTCTCAATATATGAATACCTGTAGCATTCGTGTTGTACGTAACGTACCTATTAGTTTCCAATTCCAGTACAGCTATTTTTATTCTCATCACGAAGATAAATTTTTATCCTCTGCGATAACTATCAGACTGGGTAGTTGTAAATAGAAACACGAAATGTTAGCAATTTTTTGGATCATAGGAATGAGATATTGATGTACCAAACCACAACGAAATTCTTTTACATGTTCGTTTATTATTAGGACTATCATTTAAATTAAAATCATGGTCTCATGATCGACGTATAAAAGACAAGACAGCTATTGACGTTACTGTCACGGGATGCGGGCTTTGCATTGCATTGCCCCGCGAACACAACGCAAATATAGTCAGTCACATGAGCAGAATTTAGGAGTCGAGGTAATGTGAACTGACTGTATGAATTATTCATGTTTGTAATCGCCTGTTGGTAGTCTTCAATCTGCCGCTTGGGTAATATGCTCATGTTGCAGAAGGGAAAGGGATGATGCAGTAGAATAGGATAATTTTTATGGTTTTACCCTTGTATCCTATATAACACTAAGGTATGTCTGTTTCACAAATATCCATTCTTGGTTCGATTTATTTTGAAGTCATGATTCATTTTTGCTGCCCAGTATTTACTTATTCGCCAATTACCTGTTTTTGAAAAAGTTTCAACTTTTTTTTATCCCATATTAACCTGAATCGACGCTAGTATTCAATCTGGTATAAGCTGTTTAAAATCGAAATTCAGGTGTTTGCACAGCACATGAAGTACGTACGTACGTTCATATTTACAATACCTACGTCGTGCCGTGAAAAGTTACAGCGTTTTACTTTCATTGCACGAAGAATGCCTGCCTGCCTGCACCCAGCTTAGTAGGTTATCATCAGTCTTGTTCTGACAGATAAATCAACAAAGAAGAACAACGCTTGATAAAAAGTAAAAACAACATTCTGTGTCCGATTGTAACCTGAAATATGCGGACACGAAATTTCTCCTTAAAAATTAGCTCGTATATTTCTTTAACGCAATGACCACAAGAAAAATACTTAATTTCTTTTGAAAAATAGCAGGACCTGCCTGTCTGAACTCGTGAGTTACCTTCAGACTCAGAGTCATAGTTCAGCACATCATTTTTAAGGATGTAAAACTACTTACAACTCCTTAACAAAATCATCCGAATATCTTTCTGAGTTGTCGGTCGGTAGTAGTAATAAAATTATTAGAAAATACACGTATCCCTTGTTGTGCCTACTGATTGACCACAAAACATATTACCCTGTTTCCACACATCAGTTGGCATTGTTAGAACTCACCTTCAACTTCATTCAGCGGTGGTGCTACAAAAACTTGCCATGCCGCCTCGAGTTCAAGAAGACTTAATAGTGAACTTGAATAACTAGTTGAATTGAGTGCACCCCCAAACCGAAGCAGCAACTTAGCATTCTTTAAAGGAAGCCATCACATCATCATCATGCATCAACCGAAAAACTAAAACTTAGCGTGCCAAAACTGCCAAGCCTTTTTGTGCTACAAAAAAAACTCGCATACCTATCTAGGTACCATGTATACATTTGTATTGTAATTTTCATTTGTTGCGCATAATATATACGATATAGCATCATTATCATTAATCTTCATTCACACAATGCAAAATACTCGCCCAATTTGGTGTCTGAGTGCGTAAGAATGGCCAATATCTTTTTATATGACGACTATCCTCTAAGAGATAATAAAATTGATAAGTAGCATCGTGGATGAGTACATGCATGTAGGTAGGTAAATTCTATTAACTGGCTACAAAGTCAAAATGTTTATCTTAGAAGAATTCCTTCTTGTGTCATCATCATCTCTGCTATTTTTATCGTGCTGTTGCGTGTGAGTTTGATCCATTAAAACCAAACAGTATTTTAGCTTGGCACTACATCGTTCGCCTCTGCTGCAAATTAAGAAAACAACGAACTGCTATTGTTGCTAAAAAAATGAAATCAGTTTAAATTAATACGCGCACTGCGTCATGCGTACCCTGCGCAGCTGAGAACATAAGTCATTTAACTGATTACGTTATCAGATTATTAGCATTATCATCAAATTTCATCAAGTAAACAAAATCTCTGCTAAAAAAACGAGATGTTACAATGAAAGTTTTGTTTGCCAGTATGTAAATGGAAGTGGTAAGTAGGTAGCCCTCATACGAATGCATAATATTATGCATACCTAGAGAGAGAGGTATGGTAAGGTCGACGAAGTAGGCAAACACATGGTCTTAATGTTGGATAGTTCATTTTATTTCTAAATTTTTTGGTATGCACAGCACATACACATCGTAAAATGCTTTTCAAATTTGATTGAGATTTTATGGTTGCATCCACGCAATACAAGAAATAAAAATGACAAGTGTATATATATCATGCTTATTTGTACACAGCTGTATTAAGTGCATAATATTGCTGTACAACCTTGACTTATTTTAATGTGCCGTAACTCCAATCTGCTCAAGAGATTAATTAAATTTGCCAAAATGATAACATCGTTGTTACATATTGCTAACATGGTGTACTTGCAATAGGATATCAATGGTCGATTATTTTATTATACAATCGAGAATGTAAACATGTATTTATGTATGTAAATCATTTGTGCTACCTGAGTCGACACTATAGCACCACGACCATCACAGCTTTGTACTTACATCTTTAAGTTATCAAAAATTGACAATCAACAGTCAAAAGTAGACCAAAGCAGACTGCACCACCTTATTTCTTGACATTGTTTTGGGGATAGTTTGTACTACGTCCAACGTTTTGAAGAAGGATGCATGCAGGAAAAGGTAGACGCTCGAATTTTGGCGTTTGTTCGTGAAGCATGTGGGACTCATGCCACCCATTCATTGATTTTAGCAGAATGGCAGAAGGTCATCATCACATCATTATGCAGGCTCAAACATTGTTTGGCGTTCTGTTTTGCACTGTGGGTGAAATGTTTACTATTGACAAAAGATAAGTGCCTAAATTATGTGGAGCGTATACTTCATTTTAAATACCCCAACTCAAAGGTCAGCAACACCTTCATCTTCAACAGCATTTTGAATGCTGACTCTTGTCCCTGTTTATAATATATTATATTCTGAAATGGCGATTTAAATTCATTTCACCTCTTACCATACTTATTAAATCATACCAATTATAGATCTGTTAACTATTTAATGCCAATGTGATGTCCCTATTACTGATAGCACACATGTTATTAATTCACAATAAGATATGGATGCTTAGTCAGTATCCATAAACTCTATTGCAAAGGACAATCAACGATGAAAAAGTTGCTCAACACTAAAATATTTTAGACAAGGCCAGGTTATCCTATGATTTGGTTTCATTATTATTGCATCTAGCAGCACTTAAAGCACCTACTACACTATACATTCTATTGCTTTCTGTTTTTGTACACGACATACTCAATTTATTCTTTTCAGGCGGACAATCAAGAAGGAAATAGCATGTCTGTTCACAGACAGTCGATACGATATTCTGTTACTAATAATACATTAGGTATATACCAATTGTGAAATATTGTAAAGCTTTTTAACCCTCTATTATGCGCAATACTTTATTTGGAAAAAATATTAGAAACTATAAAATACTATTTCATTGTGAAACCCAGTACTACTAACACTTCGAAAAGCTACCGTATTAACTGCAGCTCAGATGTAAGCAGAGGTTTCAAACTAACCAAAATAATTCGATCCCCTTTAGGGAAAAATAAAGCATACATAACATAGTAACGTTACCAAAAGAGCAAAACTAAACACCAATTTAACAGACATGCAGCACACGTTGTGGCTTGTAGGAAAATGGGGTAACTCTCCTACCCGGGTTATGTCCTTGTACTTATACAAAAATATTCTTTTTGTGATTGTCGTTTCGTTTTTACGAGTTCACGGTAATAAAGGTTACACGACCATTTTCCACTACCACTGGTTCAAATTACTGCATGAACAATTTAGACTTGGATTTATAAATATATGATGAAAATATAAATGTTTTACATTGTTGACTTTCTCTTTTTTCTCTTTTCCTAAACGTAGTAACATACCACCCAGTGAATTTCTCTGTGTGCTGTACATAAAGTATTGAAACAAAAACCTTTCTCGGTTACAGATGAACTTGGCAGAGAACTCATATTACATCGGCTCTGGTCATGTGAATTTTTGTTGAACCTATACATCATGAAATTATTAATATGACTCACATGTGGAGTAACGATGACTCACAAGAAAATAAAATTTTCTCTTTTACTTTTTTCCACCGAAAAAAGGCAGTCTGGCTGTGCGGTATATAGTCGCGTCATTAACAGTCGAATTAGCTATGCAGAGAAGCACTGCAGGATAACAAGAAGAATAGCAGCAGCAACAACGCAATTGACAGAATTCGTCGAAGGATGTCTTAGCACTTTAATATTGTGTAGTAAATGAAGAAACCCACCACGATATATACGTAAGCCGTAAGCATATATATGTTCATTCATATAATGTCTTTCAAGTAAATTGTTTGATCAGAGTAATGTCTCTAGAGTAATGACTAAATTTATGTCAATTATTATGTGGTGAGTCGTAATTTACGTCTAGACAAGACAAAGCCAGCCAATTAGACAAGTTTAAGACAATACAAACAGTGCAGCGCTTGAAATTCTATACTGTTTGCAAAATTGTAACTGAGTTTAGGTAGCGAGCGACAAACTACATAATATTATGGGTAACGACCAAGGTTTGGGTCCAACGTTTGTATGACTTGTTATATGGTTCTCCCTGTTATCTATAATTTGACGCAGTAAGGAATAAGGCAAACCAGCAGTCTTTTAAAATTTTGAGAATTATAGCTGACGTGCTTACATATATTGCGGATGTAGAAAAACTACCCTATATTTTCGATTTGTTTTTACCATTACCTTTTCCTAAAAAGCGCGCTGCAGATTTGCACAAAACTACTCACTTGCCGTACATTACATACCAAAACTTGTTACAGCGACTTACTATTGCAGCGAGAGCGGGCTGTTTAAAATTGCGTTTCCAATTTGGATCAATATTTTCACTTTTATGTCCTTTTTTAATAGGTAAGTAACCGCAACACGACTCCACGAGTTAATGCTGCTAGAATTATAGCTGACGTGCTTACATATATTGCGGATGTAGAAAAACTACCCTATATTTTCGATTTGTTTTTACCATTAGCTTTTCATAAAAGCGCGCTGCAGATTTGCACAAAACTACTCACTTCCCGTACATACATACCAAAACTTGTTACAGCGACTTATAGTGCAGCGAGCGGGCTGTTTAAAATTGCGTTTCCAATTTGGATCAATATTTTCACTTTTATGTCCTTTTTTAATAGGTAAGTAACCGCAACACGACTCCACGAGTTAATGCTGCTACTTTATGCAGCCATAGAAAAGTGTTACTGGGGTTAGTTATGTAGTGCATGTCGTTGATAATATATTTTCGTATATTTAATGGACATTACATACCTAAATCGTGTTGACGAAGGTGCATAAAATCTGTGGCTTCAGCCAGGAATTCTTCGAACTCTCTAGCTTCCGTTTTGAGTGCTAAGAGGGATGGTTTAGGTTGCAAAAAGCACTCCAGTTTTTCGAATGATTTTATTACAACACTGAACGACAGCACAAGCAATAAAATGAAATTGATGAAAACTGAAATGCTGTATTTTATAGCTTTCTGACATTACCTCCGTCAGTATTAATGCTTCATGATATTGAAACTTGAAGCTATTTAATATTATAAACCTTGTAGTTGTAACCACGCATCTCTCTGATGCCAAAATTATCAATAAACTTAACTTTTACGTAATAACGAGCAAAGTATGAAAATCAATGAGAAACAGTGAGAAAAACAACTATAATAAAAAATATAAATTCTCAAAAAATCCCTCGAAATTCGGCAGTCGGCGAAATGAAAGGTAAATTAGCACAAACAAATCTGAAGACAGTACAGAATACAGTAGGAGGTCAGAGTGTGAGAGAAAGGATGATTTTAAAACATACAGAACAAGGAATCTTTTCAAACTGTCTTGGGAATACCTTTCTACACAATGCGAATGAATGCCGACGCTTCTTTCAGTTTGCAGAAAAAGATTACAAAATATTACATTGCATATTTCCTCCACCATCCACCAAATGCACACGTAGCTATTCATAATCGCATCATAATGTTTCTCTTCTGTATCCATTCACCTAATACACATATATTTTTTACATATAACAATATTCCCAGTCCGGAAAACAACAACAGTGACATGTACTTCAACATTACCTCGAAAAATGAGAAGAAGGTCCTTTTTTACCAAACCGTACATAATGCTACTAAACCTCGGTTTTTAGTCCGAACTTATGGTAGCACAGTTGTACATACTGGCAATATAGAACATTTTGGCAGCAGTGGAAAAAGTTGGGAATGGGAATGTTACCAACTCAAATTCCTTGGAGGCAACATCCGCAACGTCTCAGTATGTACTTGTTACATATGATGATATAAGGATGTAGACGTGCAACTGAAGGAGTCCTTCAACAAAAACTTAGCGTTTTCAAGACGTCAGTGCAATGTGCGCTTTGGTTTTGTTAAGTTATTCGAACACGATATGGATGTTGTTTTTGCATATTATATGTTACGTTACATTACGTTATAGCACATTGAATATTGGGTGAAAGTAGTACGATTCTCTAGCTCTCTCTGCAGTGTTAGTGTAGATTCGCAAAAAAGGGAACAAAATTGTACTTATTGGCTTT
Source organism: Callyntrura guangdongensis (assembly GCA_027744295.1). Classification (NCBI taxonomy): domain Eukaryota; kingdom Metazoa; phylum Arthropoda; class Collembola; order Entomobryomorpha; family Paronellidae; genus Callyntrura; species Callyntrura guangdongensis. The sequence goes on from JAHZNB010001829.1 coordinate 26,714, forward strand.
ATATGAAATACCACCTAAATACGTGTGTACTCAGCAAACTGGTGGTGGAGGTAATTCGCGCAAACAGGATTTCATGAAGATTTATCATCACAATGTACAATTCTCTCTGTGTGCAATTTGTAATTTGCACCGTAGTATTAAACATAGGTATCTAAATGAATAGGATTCAACGTGTCATTATTATGGACAATGCAAGTTGCGACTTTTTATGATTCATAGAGTGACATTATGTACTCATATGTCGTGTATAAATAACTTTGTCAAGCGGAGTTCATTAACTTGAATTGCGTGAAAACGAAAATTTAGCAATGCTACACGTAGTCAATGTACCAGTAGAGATGAAATGTAAAAAGTGGATGATTTAGGTGAGTAAAGAGAATAAGAAAAAATGAAAGAATAACAACTCAGTCTCGCGCCCATTCCTGCATTTATCTAGGCATATGATACTTTGAATACTTTTGCCTCGCAACCCAAAGACACAATCGATGACCAATATGGAAATGTATTTCACTCACAATTTGTCAGTGGAGAGTGTAAAAGAAACGTAAAATAAAACTTTGATATTAGTTCTTCAGTTCAGCAAATTTAACTAAAATAAGGTAACTCTACTGAATATGTAACATTTTTTCCTCGTTCAAATCGGAGAAGGAACGAACTTCCCTTATATGTGACAATTTTAGTGGAAAAATAGATGAGCAAAATTAATACGCTTTATGAGTTGAAAGATAAAAAGAAAATTAATCGTACCTAATTAATTTTAGAACGAAGAAATATGGTAGGCTACTGTCATGCTTCGCCAATGAATGCCAGATAACTTGATATCCCTATCTAGCGTAGGTGCAATGTATACTACCTCTATGCGTCTACGATTAAGAAAATATTTACTTGCTTGAAATCTCAAGTTGAATTAGAAACGGCAATAATTGTCTTTAATTTTTTTCTATGCCGCTATTTTCCATATCGAAGCAAACCATCATGCCGAGAAAAACCGATCTAAAGGAGTTTATTCAACAAAATAAAATATGAGTAAAAAAGAATATGCCATGAATTTTGACGAATTTGACTGAAAGCAGTTTCTCTGAAGAATGATATTTTCGCACGTTGAATGTTATGTTGGTTTGATCTTGTTCGCTTAATTTCAATAATTTTATATTACAAAGTTGACATCTTTCCCCTTTGCATACAAATACAAGTGGTAAAAAGACAGCAACATTTAAATTGGTCATGCGTATGGCGAATTAACGTGTATGAGCGACAATTATTGAATACCCATTATTGTGGTTTGTGGTATCTATTCTATACTATGTAAAGGACCAGCTGCACAGTTTTCTCTCCCATCACCACACCGCAAAATACAAAGGCAAGTGTTACATTGATGTGGCGTAGTTGTAGTTGTACGTTGTACTCAACAAAAGAAAGATACACACAGATATGTACAACATATTATTCCATCGTAATGGCCGAATAGGTGCATTTCTTGCACATTTTCAAAATGGAAGATGCGATGCAGTGCAAGAGAAACTAGAAGCTCTCAAAGCGTAGTGTTACTTGATGAACGAACCAAAGAGGACTGTGTACTAATAAAAAGCTGGAAATGTCAGTTCCTTTACTTTTAAGTAAATAGATAATATGAAGATTATTAAATTTTCTGAATATGAAGACATATTTTGATGTTTTATGCATTGATATTACAAGTACACACTATCTAAATGAATTACCAATTTAGTTTCAACATGGAGAAAATAGTAATACACGCATACCATCAAATTTTGAATTTCTAAAGTCTAAAAGTAAATATCCATTTAAATATATAATATATAGATAATATAGATATAATAGCCTAGTTTATAAATATCATTAGCAGAGTCAACAAACTTGCCAGAGTAATAGATGTAATTATTGACAATGCAGCTTTCCCTGTGCCAATAAAGGGAGAAATAACTTTCACCCTTAAACGATAATATATGAAGTTGGTTTGCTTATTTAGAATATATTAGAGCGAGAGTTAGCCTGGTTATTAGTAGTACTAGGTATTTATATTAGAATATTAAAATAAACAAAGTTGCCAAATTTAGTAACTTACCTTTAGATTCTGATTCAGTCAAATGCCTCAGCCCAAAAGCAAACGTTTTTGATTCTTTCATGCTCCCTGTTTCCGCCCTACTGACTCGCAAGTCATGGTTATCTTTAGAATTGCATTTAGCGGTTGGGCTACTTTCTTCACTCTCCGGCTCGTCTTGATTCCCTTCATCGGTGTATTTATCACCGAAAGAGCACTCTGCAACTGACGAAGATCTCCAACTGGAGCGTTTTAAAGGAATGAAGTCAGGCGGCACTGATGACATGCCATGTGGATCTTTCAAACTTGTCACTAAGTTTTCATGGAACTCAGTCGAAGAAACTGATGAGGCTGATGATGAGTTTTGGTGATTTTGTGATGATGAGCTTAATTCGGTATCCCCGTCTGCCATTGCCGGATGTAGAGGAGTCGCTATAAAACAATGCGACTCGCTCCCCTCCCACTTCCACTGTAATTTCCGTATCAGTGGAACCTTTCTTTTAACTTTCTCCCTGTCTATTTGTTCACTGTATAACACTTCTTACAATATGATCAGATCAATCTGTAAAAGACTAATTTACATTTAAAAGCGATAATCAAGAATAACAGTTATTTCATTGTGTCTAACTCATGCTACATTATTCACATTTTTGTGTAAAATCAATTGAAGAGGAAAAGGCAAAATCTCTGACATTATCATAGATAAAAAATGAGCATATTGACATAGGTGCACATTTAACCAACAAGAATAAAAATGACCTAGTTGTTATGAGAAAAAAGCTGTTTCACTGGCCACTGAAGGGGAACTTGTACTCAAAGACTACGTCTATCTAACAAGCTATCAAAATCTGTCCTTCAAAATATATTAAATTTTAAAAGGCACCGTGTCCTATAAAATTCACCACATCCTATGTAAAATCAAATAAAACTCATGCAACTAAAACACCAGTTTTACGCTGCGCTGGACATTTCAATATTAAAAAGTATCAATTAAATAAAACAATAAATTAAAATACGTTGAAAAATTCATTTGCGCTTCATAGCAATGAGGGGTATGGCAATCATTTAAACTTATTTGAAGAAACTCTGCCCGTTATCAACTTGTCATTGTTTAATCGTATGTAAATAATCCTTAAACATTAATTATAGTTGTTGACCGTCTCTGAAGTTAGTGATGTCTTGATTTAATCAGATAATGATTGTCTCGATATGTGGTTGTTTATTTGTTCTGTAAATCTTTCCGTTGTGCACCTGCAAAATATTAAAATTCATTTAATTAAAACCGCGCTTTATACGACCTTTTATAAAATGAAGTTACTGTATTCAGAACATTTGAATGGAAAGTTACACATTGAATAATTTTATTTTGGCTAGTCAACATGGTAAAAGCCTTTTGTTTAGTGGATGGGTTGAAACAAATTGTCGATGAGATGGGAGGGAATAAAACAACAGTTTTTTTTTTCAATTGTTTTCAACATAGGTATACTACTGAGTCCAAAGTGTCTGACTGAGCCTATTGAAAAATTGAAATATCTAAATACTCTCCGACTTTAATAACAAATCGTTTACATATACTGAAATTTTGTAAATATCATTTTTTCAGTAGTAGTTATAGCTTGTTTGTAAGGAAAACTTTCAATGCAAGTGAAAAAATTTGTGCAAATCCTGTTTTGTACATACTTTCACCGAGAATGTCCATTGCTAAAAATACTAACTGTATTTACTAAATGCATGTCTTCGTAGTTTGTTATGATAGGTAAATGTCTTATTTTCAGTCTCGACAAGAAAAGGAAACGTTTTCCAGACAGTTTATTTCTTCCGTTAAGTTAAACTATGTTGAGATTCGCTTGCTTCAACTGCGTTGTGACAATACATGTACATATGTGTAATATGCCATTGTGTGACTCAATACATTGATAAAGTTAATACCGTACCAAATTCACCATTGTAAAATAGCGGTCACTTCTTGGTAATTGCGCCGTTTGTTAACGTTAACACGCTCACACTTTGCACCACAGTTGTTTATGCAGTATAAATATGTTATTTTTTTCCTTCTGTTACTTTTACCAGGTGTCTCTTGTGACGAAAATTTAATTTCACACCTATATGTACACTGTACACTTTGGCCATGTGCACTGATGCTTGGGTTTCCTAAACTGTAGGTATTTTTTGCAAGGAACATTAATGAATAAATTAAAAGGGATAATATTCATGCTGTCAACAAATAAATATCTTTTAACGATACTATCCGTCATTGGCATGCACATCATATAACCGAATTTATTCTTTAGCCTGTGCACAGTGCAGACATAAACCCCACAATAAAAACTACATTTTAAAACGACACGGTATTCGCCGTTCTTCATCTCATCAATACAATGTACTTTTTGTGAATATATTTCTGTTGTTGTCTGGCCTGTATATATCGTCCACTTAGATGTCTCTGACAGTGAAGCCGCAATATATTACTGTACTTTTGTTTAGTATAGAAGATTCTCCTCTGTTTGGAGGATAAAAAGGTGAAGGTGTAGATAGTATATAGCATAAAGTGATATTACTCTCACATTATTAAGTGACGAAGTCACTTATTAACCTCACATTGCCTGTCCGTCCGTCTGTCCGTGCGATAACTCGAAATTTTTATGTTTTCGCCAATCGGTTCCTCATCCATCAAGTTCCCTTGGTAGTGATTTTGGAGTTTCCAGGTGAAGCCATCTGGCACTCACAGGTTTCCAAAAAGGTCACTCACACGGGAACTACCCGTCAATGACAGGCTTGTTTGGTGAGATGACAACATACTACAGTTAGAAAATTGGCTGTAAAATCCACAAATTTCATTTTGACAGTAAAACCAATACATCTTTGGAATCAGCGTAAAAAACTAGTCTAGATGTGTATTTTCATTTTTGTATACCTCTAATTCACCTCGGGTAGTTCCCGTGGTAACTCATGAACAATTAGGAATTTTGAAGTTCTGTTTCCACTAATCGATTACACATTCCTTGTGGAATTGGTAAGCGGTTAGAAGGAATAGAGATTTGATCTCAAATCACTGTACCGGCCCGTTCCCCCGAGCCCGGTTCCCCCCAAGGGTACATTTCCGCCCGGGTCTTGTTCCCCCCAGGGCCCAGACCATGTTCCCCCCAAGTGATTACTTTGTCACTTTGCCAATATAATATATTTTGTAGGTTTATTTTCACATTATCCATATTCAAACCGATGGCTTAAAGTTACATTCCATTGATATGAATGTATCCACTACTACTACTACGTACATACTTACGATCCTCGTACTCGCACACAGTAATAACAATGTAATGCCAGGCAAGAAAAGATGTAAAGAACAGAAACTACAATGAAACCTTAAACATACAACCTACTTGTAAAGCTAAGGCCATCATCATCATCTGATTTTTCTGTACAATGCACTCATATATAGGCGTATCTATTTCATTGGCATAATATATATGATACCGATAGATGATGCTTAAAGTCAATGTGGTAAACGAAATAAAGAAACATTTTTAAACTGCTGGTTTGTGTTTGTGGGCACTGAGAATCGTCATCTTGTGCATGAATATACCATTGAATTCTTGAGCGTTTGCAATTACATGCATTATGTGACTACAGACAACAAACTTGCAACAAACACATTAACCAGAATATCTTAGGCAATATATCTGCAGAAAATAAAGAATATGTGAAAGGCTCTTTTTTGCACAGACACGGAACACATATTTCACTGCATATGCATAATGCAAAGATGTTCAATTGTACTGATGGGTGGGTGTAGAACATTTAGATTAATAAACGTGAATGATGTCTGTGCGTGTGGGTATGTGTTTTTGTAAGTAAGCATAAAACATTTAA
>JAHZNB010001830.1:0-21972 GCA_027744295.1 Callyntrura guangdongensis
AAATATTAAAAAATGGTAAATAGGTAAATCAGGTATTAATATGGTAACGATAAACTAGACATGAAGATTGCTAGACGCCTAAAGTTGATTTCATTTGAAATTCAATTCAAAATGAAAATCGATTTTAAATATGAAATAATGAGGGTCGACACTCGTTAATTTTATAACGCACCAAACATCCGTTTCGCAACTCTTGTACTAAGTTTTGAGTTTCTTTTTCAACTTCTTTAACGCACTTTAAAGGTAATTTAAAATTAAGGTATTTGTAATTTGACGAATGAGTATTTGAAATTTGATTTATTGATAAATATTTGAGATTTGATTAATAAGTATTTGAGTCTTGATTAATAAGTATTTGAGATTCGATTAAATATTTGAGATTTGATTAATGAATTAAATAATACTATCGTTTGAAACATGGTATTAGTATGAATAATTTGATAAAATGAGATTGGTAAGAATTGTTTGAGGTAATTAGGTTAAGTCAAAGAAAAATGTTTTGCTGAATGAAGTATGTGTAACGTAATTTTGTATGGTCTCGAAGATTCCGGAATCGAAAATATGCGGTCGATCGCAACGAGAACTGTATTGGGTTAACGATTACATGTATGAAGTTCCTCGACAAAAGTAATTAACGAATTACTTATAGCAAAAATATTTTTTCTCTCACGCACTAACGCATTTTGAGGTAATAGATTAAAAAAGGTAAAATAATTTGATTAAATTGAAGTTGAATTTGATTAAAGGTTAATGAAGAAAAGTTGAATTGATAAAATATGAATTGACAAAAGGTTAATCATGCAAAAAAGCAATTGATAAAAAGTTAAATGAATTTTGAATTGCTATTGAAAGTTAATTGATTCAATTGGTAATTATGACTTGAAGAAATGTATTGGTAAAAAGTTTGATGAATTATGCGTCTCCGAATGCATCATCTGTGTACTGGTATGATTTATTTGAAGAAAGGTATTGGCAAAAAGTTTGATGTATTATGCGTCTCCGAACGCATCATCTGGGTATTGGTATGATTTATCCGTTAATTGGTATAATTTAATAATTGGTATTTATATTGGTATTGGAATAATTTAAATGGTCAAAAAATTATAAAATTGTTAAGCAAGTAAAAAAAAATTGCTTAGCTGGGTGAATGCAGCGATGTTTCGCTGGACAAGGTTTTTTTTTCCTTTTTGATGTTGATGGGTTTTCCCTTGTCCACAGCTAATCAATTGTTTTAAAAAATTGTGAGGGAGAGAGAAGGAGTATTAGTATAAATACATGCCAATAACATGTTCGTTAATATTGGAAATTGTTAAAAATAACTAAAACGGGTAAAAATAATGAAAATTGTTGAAAATAATTGAAATTGTAAATGATAAAATGTCTGAATTATGTCAAAAGGTCAAAATTATAGGGGCGGAGAGTGTAAGAGGAACGTTCCTGTCAAGGAATGCCCCCGTCCTCTAACCGCGTATTATAATATGTCCCTCGCCGTGTAGCATGAAGAGAGAAAGATATAATAAAGATAGGAGCTGGTAGTCATCTACCAGCTCCGGACAGAGCAACATAGTATCCTTGTGTGTTGTGTGTGTACTTTATTATGGAGCATCTTGGAGGCATCGTAGAGGTTGGAGGGCATCACTCCATTACAATTGACAACCAAACACTTCCGCGATTTTAAATTTGCAAATGCCCCTATTTTAAAAATATCAAAACGAACCCGAAAAATTTATGTCATGTAACATTACTGAAAGAAGATTTTAAGTAGAACCCAACAGTCAACTAAAATGTTGATACACACACTGTGGCTGTAGAATGACCAATAGAAAAATGAAAAGTTCGTGCATCTGACAACCGTCATTTTTTAATTGGGGCAAAGCGAGATGTGTCTAGTGGTTAGATGTCTGTTTATAATGTGCAGCGCACTAGGCTTTCATATGGCTGTGGCCATTCTACAGAAACGACGATATACCAGTGTAACCCCAAACAGTAATTTGAAGGCCAACGATGTTGAAAGATCAACTATTGCCATTATGTACAGCAACGAACGCTCAACAAAGTTATTACAAGCGGATAAATGTGGATTACGAGGTGTTATGTACTTTATCGGAAACGACGTTTTGTACGCTGTCGTTAGCCCTGCTTCACACATAGAACAGCATTGGTAAACTTGGCAGTTGCCACTTTTTTCCGGATATTGGGATATTGTCTCGTGTCATTTTATGTTCATCGTAAAACATGAGCATGACGTGGCGTGTATGTAAGTACGAAATATATAAATAAAAGGGAGGAAAAGGAGGAAAAAACTTGTTTCACAGTAGCTATTTTGTTTCTATTTTGCTTTATCATGCATCTCCTTTATCGTCTTCATTACTACCACCCTCCATAAAACACTACTGGCTCAGTGCACAAGTATTCTAATAAGTGCAAGTGGTTCAGTTTCCGATCTCGTCACAGGAAAAAAAAGATTGTTCTCCCCAAATCTTTGTAAACAAGCGGAGTGAATGAATTAGGTAAAAGCTAAAGAATAATGCAAGTATGATAAAAGAAAAGTACAGTGAAGATGGTAAAAAAAGAAAAAAAAATACCGTTACTGATAATAGACCACTACCAGAACCCTTTTCAAGGAGCATACCATCAGTGCCACTTCCACCTTTTTCATCATCATTTTTTCCGCTACTTTCTCCGCCACTCTCTCCCTGCTGTTCTCTCTCGGCTGATCTCTCGTTTTCTTTATCCATATCGCTTTTTTGTCTGTGGATAATATTATCAAGGGGCATAGAATTTGTTTTTGGACTTTTCTTCGTCAACTTGCACTTTTCCTGTAGCTTGATGACGCTGTAATCGGAATGGTGGCTTTATAGAAAAAAAAACGGAAAATCGTCAGCGATCTCCTTCTCTTGTTCCAAAGAACAACTCTGCGTAGCTCCCAACCATTTTCTATTCACTATTCTGTTTGCACAGTCAAGCTCTATGGTTCATCGTTTAGTCAAAAAGAAAAAAAAACTTATCTGACTATAGAAAGAGGAATAGCTATTACAAAGCTGGGGAATACCGCGCACAGGAGGTAGAGAAAAACTGGTAGAGTTAAAGCCCCTCTACTGCTTTCGCGGTTACTGTGCTTTACTACTAGCAACAGCAACCATTCTACTTCTACTGCTGATGATTCTCGTTTTCTACCTTCTCTATTCAACTACCACCAGCAGCAGCAGAAACAGCAGAACAAGTTGATTTTTTTTTCGGTTTGGAATTCTTTGCTACTATTCCAGTAATCCCAATTTATTAGCAAACTTTTTTTCTTCTTTTCTTGTCTTCCTTTCCTTGCTTCTATCGTATTCGTGGGTCGTAAACGCACTCTCATCAGTACAACAGAGAATACTCAACGGCTCCTCGCTAAGTTACATGTACTTAGAGATTCTTGAGTCAGTCGGTGGTGCGACCGCATTGGAGATGGTGCTTTGTTCTTTTTCGTCTTTTAAGAGTTCTTATTGAAGAGGTCCTGTTTGCTCTCATCTCATCTGGTGTGTACAATATCGTGGTTGGAAAGAGCACAATTTTTTTACCGTTGTTGTTGTTGTTCAGTTGGTAGTAGTGCAGTTGCTGGAACTTGCTTACTTTTTATTAAAGTCAGGAAACATTTTGACGTTCCTCCTCATCATCATCTTTATCATCATTGGGCTTCCAATGAAGTGTACGTCGTACGTGTTTGTCTCAATAGAAAGTTGAAGTATCAATAAATACCGTTACCTATAAACACATTAAATGTATGGTGTTTTCCCTCTAGTTCCAAGCTAGTTTCGTTTTATTTTCGGGCAACTAAATACATTTTTAAGAGGAAATATTGCTGCTGTGAAGGGTGTAAGAAGGAGAGCAATAATAGTAAAATAAATAGATTTGGCATTACTGAATTGCAGCTTGTATATCGGTTCACGTTTTTTTGTCTCAGCATAAAATTGCTCCGTTCTTTAAAATATCGTATTGTACAAGAGGTTCAATCCAGGCTTATTTTTTTCCTGCATGGGTTTTAACCGTTCTCTGGCAATTGCCCTTTTACACTTTCTTTTTTGTGAAAGGGTTTAATGTTGTAAATTTACCCAATTGAGCTCTTACTCTCACAATATCGCTGTCTGTAGTATGTACGGTTAGTATTATTGCATACGCGCACATTTTTGTGTGAAGCACAAATCATTAAATTGAATTTTTTTCCTATTGAAAATTTTGTAGTAAGTCTTATATTCCAGAGAGACAACCCGTTTTCATACATTTTTCACTATTCTCGTGAAATAAAAAAAAGTAAATCAATGAATAAAAATCATTGAACAACAACAATACTACTTTTTTATGGACGAGTGGTTGAATTTAGTTTGGCATTGATAGTAATGCTCTCTTCTTGTTGCTGTTGCTTGTTGGGTCGTGGTATTTTCCTACCAAGATACATACATGCGCTCATTTTGTTCTCTTTCCCTCTCTGTCTCCCTCTTTCTCAGCTGCACACTTGAGCACATGCCACTTAAAAAGAAAATCCGGCTTTCTCTCGGAACCGGATAACGGCCATTTTTTCCCTTTGCATTAGATGAAACGGAGTGCACTGCTTCCATATGTTTTAATACGAATTTATTTTACCATTACAGTTCGTTACACTGTCTGATTTACTTCTGTGTTTGTGTGTGTGTGTGTTCCTGTGTGTACTTTTGTGCTTGCGGCATCATATACAAAGGAATGGAAGGATATCACAGGATCACAACAAAAACAACTTTTAAGGAATTGTATTGCGGACTACAAAAAATTTCGGGAAAGACGCAACAAAGCAGTTAGTGAGGAAGAAGAAAAAGCTCGTTAGAGAACAAACAAATTCAGTTGAACATTTTTACACTTTTATTAGACCGTACACTGTAGGAATATATTAGTGACGGAGCGCTGCTGCTGCGTTGTGGTTTGATTTTTTTGTGCGTGAAGGTTTAGAAATAGTTTCATTACTTCTCAAATTTGAATCTTTTCAAAAACAGAATTTTTCCTGTTGAATCGAAATTCAGGGGGAGATGAGGGCTTATGGCGCTATCTAGATAGACATTTCTATGCATCACCACTTGTCACTATACTTGAAGAGAGGTACATACCTATATATACATGCATAGATGAAGTTTGTATTATTAAAACCATCTAATAATAGGCCATGCACTCTCCAAGTCCAAAACTTTACAAATACGCAACTACTAATGTAGTTTTTAATCTAGTCGAAGAAAAAGTTTCCTCTTTTTTATCAACACAAATCCTATTCCTAAACGCCATGCAGCTATGTACTCATTCCTAGAATTCGGGCGTAATGTAGATCCTTTTCATTGTAAAAAAGTGGTTGCAAATAGAAAAAGGACGTTTTTTAGTTATAGGTCTGTTTTTATTTGCAGCTGTGGTTCAGACTAATGTAAAAGGATAAGCAGAGTGAATCATCAGGATTTATGTGTCGTAGCGTTATGTGTTGTTGCTTTCTCTCTGTTTGATGCTATGAGTGTGTACGTCTCTCTATCGTACTTTCTCCCATTAGTTGTCCATTCATATTATTAATGCACGAGTGCACAATTTGCCATTTTCTCGTTTGCGACTAAACTGATGGTTTATAGGGAGGGAATCGTGCCATACTTCTGATGAAACAACCACATCACATACACACACATGCCACACACAACGGGATCGTAACAACCAAAAGATCTATCTGTCGAAAAGAAAGCAAGAGACCATTTATAAATTACCTGTAAAAATCTGTCCTTGTCTTTGTATGTGTGTGCGGGGGAAAGAGAGAGTGAAGCACTTTCCGCTAAATGAAGAGGATTTCAGTACATAATATACGCGAGCATATCGGTATTATTGTGTGTGTCTGCGTGTGTATTATTTTCCCAAGATTCGTTACCCAGGATGCTCTCTGTCCAAAGCCCATGAATGAAGTGAAAAATGAGTGACGTATCAAAAGCAGGATTGGCAAAGAAAAAAGAAAGCACCACCTTTGCAATAGAAATTCTCTCTCCAGTTCAATAAGAGAAAGAGACACGAAGGATTTTGTAGGCTTTTATCACGTTTCAGAGTACATCCGTTTCTCTCTAATTCGAAACATTATGTCATTCCATTTCGTTCGTGATCAACCCGAGAGAAATCGTAAATTTACAATTTCAGTCATTGAGATCTCTAATGAATGATCATGATCAGCAACATCATCATCACGCCCAGTAAAGTAGCACATTTTTCTTTACGGACGTGAAATACTACTTAACCACAATCGTAACTTTTTTAGTAGAAACAAAATTTAAGAGAAAAATTTTCCTTTCCTGCAAACAAGAGAGAGAGAAAGACAGCAAAAGAGAAAGAAAACTTCAAAGATATTTTTAATCTAGTAATGCAACGCGATTTAGGTATTTTAGAACCGCAATTAAGTTTTCTCTTTTGCTTCTGAGGCGTTTCTTTAATACCTTGTTACTGTTTTACAACTTTTTATATACCACTTTACTATGCATCATTCCTCTATACACACAATACTACCTGATGAAAGACCCAGACAAGTTTAAGTATTATAGGCGCGAAGCGTATCTAAAATTTCGAGTATCGTGGGAAAAAAACTTTTTTGCTAGTCGGTTAGCTACCTCGACTTAATTCCATTCCCTTCAGGTCACTCTCTAGTTTACCATGCAGGCAGAGAGAGGTTCACAGGTGCAGGTAGTATTGCTAGTAGAAGGTGAAAGTTGTTTCTCTTTTGTGTCAAACGACTCCCGCCGCCTGGTAAATGTACAGCAATTACGTGACTCTTGTTGGCAATTTCAGTTATTATTGCGATAGCTGGTTGCTGCGGAGGAGCATGTGGTACTTGTACTTCTCTCTTGATACCAGAGTGCCGTTTATTCCGGGGAACAGTGACCAAATAACGCTCCTGGCAGAGAAAGAGCTTTTCTGTTTGATCTTTTTTGGTTGTGTGGTGGTATTGTAGCTTTATAACCTATGCGTTAAAATCTATCTAGACGATCGTAATGTGTGTACTGGTTCCGTACCAGTTAGATTTTCTACGTGTATGAAGTACGATACCAGGATTGTTTTTATCTTGGAATAAAATGTTAATTTAAAATGCAAAAGGCTTTGCAAAGATTAGACCTGGACCGTGTCAGACCCAATGGCAAAAATGGCAACACTCTGGCAATGAGGAAGATATATCATGGAATGCAAACCGTATGGAAGCTTGTGACAAACTAAAAAAATCCGTTGATGAATATAGGTTAAATACGAACATTAGACTTCTTGTTTCTCATTTACAAGGGAAACAATAATTTTATTATTACTCCAGTTTTAACAAATGCGCGTGTTTGGGGACGGATAAATAAAGTAAACTACGTTTAACTTTGTCTCTCGTCGCCGCTATGTAACTATAAAAGTGAATATAGACATGGACCATAGGTTCTATATAAAGGGTACATGACGAGCATGGGAAAATTTCCAGAGTCAGAGCTAGCGAAGTAGGTAGGTATTTTTTGCATGGAAAAGAGCACTTGTTACTTTACACTCCAGTTACTCGTTTTTATACGTAGTCCGTCATGGCAGGAGAACGCCTGGAGTTTGGAATGTCTGTCTAGCAGGGAGCCAACTAGATTGTAAGCTGGTGCACGGAGTTGAGCTTACAAGGAAACGAAAATGGTAGCTTCTGCAATTTTTACACTGATTGAAACTTGAAAAATTCCAAATGTTTTACTTCTGTCAGACTTCTGAGTCTGAAGTAAAGGTACATGGCACGCAGGAGTAAAAAAATCATGCAACGGGAACAGAGTTTGTACGCCCTTCGTTTTTGCGGTAGAAGTAGCGGTAGAAGGCTAAAATTACCGCGATAGCTGCAGCGGCAGAAGGCCATAAATATTAACTATCCTCAACTATTAGCCATCATTTAAAGCAAACTGCAAATAAATGTACTTTAAAATATTGAATGTTAAGCTAAATTAAAGCGTATATTATACTCAAATATGGCACAAAAACGACTGTATTGCAGAATATAATGGACTGGAATGTAGCTAATAATAATAACAAACGATGGGACAAACCTGATTTTACGTAGTAGAAGAGACCACGTACCTTGTGTACCATTTAACACTATACCCTCTAATGGGACCGGCAGTAGTAGTAAATACAACTTATTTAAAATTCTGCGGTAGCGGTTGTTTGTGAAAATATCTGCGGTCGGTAGTTAGTCAAAAAATTTGCGGTAGAAGTAGCGGTAGTTTTTCTTAAAACCGGCAGTAGTAGTAAATACAACTTATTTAAAATTCTGCGGTAGCGGTTGTTTGTGAAAATATCTGCGGTCGGTAGTTAGTCAAAAAATTTGCGGTAGAAGTAGCGGTAGCGGTAGTTTTTCTTAAAAAATTCGCTACCGGCGGCAGGGGTAGTACCGCCGGTACTACCGCATCCAATCTCTTCAGGGAGACTAGTTGAACAATAAATACCTACATCGATCCTCGTCTACTCAACCTGATTGGTGTCAAAGGAGGATAGTGGCTTTAGATTACAAACGTTTCAATTTCAAAGTATCCAAATATCCCACATTCCATAACTATCAAAGTAAAGTGACACACATGTGCATGTGTATCTAAACCCTCTTTTTCTGGAACTAGAAACTACGCTCATACGAGCTTCAGTTAGAAAGTTATTAAAATTCAGAAAGTATCATTATCAATATTTGTCAAATATTTACTTGCCCATTGCTTCTTTGGCTGTTAAGGCACTTCACAATAAAACTTCTTATCATATATTTATCACCAATCATAGAAGGACACATATTTTTATATTCAAACACATGAGCTACTTTTCAAACATTATTGGCGTTGGGCTAATTATGGCTGATTAAAAACGTATTTTCCATTTCGTTAGAGAGTTACATATTTTAATGATTTTTTTCTAGTGGGCGTTCAAAACTGTGTATGTACAAACAAATATCAAAATGAAATTTACTTAGCTTTAAAATAGTGTTTTCATAAAAGCATAGTGAAGCATACGCACATTTATTTATTTGAAACAATTACATATTACATAATGAGGAAGTCCACCCATTTCCTTTCCTTGTATGTTCTCTAGAAAGCAAAGTAACTTGATAGATTCAACGAACAGGTCCTTTTTCTAAAGAAGAAAATACTTTCCCTTATCATGCTTAAAATAAACAGCTAGCAGCACTTTCACTCCGTTCAGATGAGTAGGTTCTCTCATGTTAGTCGTTGTTGTGGGTGTCTTTTTCTCTCATTTTTTGTCTTCACTTTCTGGGGGTGGATAGTGGCGCGACGTTGACGGTGTCAGTAGATATAAAACGCAGCTGGTGCAATTATTTTGTCATGCCATGCAAAAAACAAAAAAAAAACCTGCTGCATATTTCTTCTACTACAACTACTGACGTAGGAATATTTTCTACAAAAAAGGCTACGCCGAGTGAAAAGTCCACAAAACCACCAACCATAACATCAGAAGTCCTTAAGTATCACTATACCGGCCACGTAAGCCACACAACAGCGGGATCTCAACCTTGTAGTTTCCTTACTGCTGCTCTTTCTNACGCCGAGTGAAAAGTCCACAAAACCACCAACCATAACATCAGAAGTCCTTAAGTATCACTATACCGGCCACGTAAGCCACACAACAGCGGGATCTCAACCTTGTAGTTTCCTTACTGCTGCTCTTTCTCTATGTACTGCACAGTACGCTCATACAGCAGCACAGTCAGAGGAAATTCTTCTTTTCTCAATAACCAAGAGGTTAAGCTCTGAATCCATCTCGTGCCATGTGAGACACATAAATAGCAGTTTTTTATCTTGTATGTGTACGTAATTATAGTACACGTTTTTCTTCCGCAGATATGGAGAAAGTCTAAACGCAGGGGGTACACGCTAGAGGTTTAACCGCTTGTTTTAGTTCTCTTTTATGTTGCCTTAAATGAACACCTAGTGCCCAGCCACGTAATTTTATACACCAAGCTCGATTCACATATAAGATTCTAGGTAATGACACTGAAGCTGTTGCAACACCAACACCAACCTGTCAGAACAGCATCTCTTGTGGGTGTGTAGAGTTTCTGAAGCATATGTACATTTGCATATTATTATTTCACAGCAAAATTCAAGTAAAAGTAAGCAACGCAACAGACATTGGCTGTAGCTTTTTTGCTGGCGCCTTTTGTGGACTGGTTCAAGGCACGCATAGTTTTATTGAATCAGTACCAGTACAGTGATGGAGCAACATCAGCAAATAGTTTTTCGATTTCGGTGAAATTGTTAGTTTCATTTAGGAAATTTTATTGTGGCACTAACTACAGCAACAGTTCAGTTGCTTTTGCCGGGGGGATGAAGTTGGGCAAACAATGCCTTTGTAGATTGGCACCTGCCTTGCATCATAATTTGGGTAGTAATTTGGCAAGTGGTACGCAATTATTAGGAACTTTTAACAAGCCAGTAGTTTGTAGGGAAAGTTGGAATATTATTTTTGCAAAATAATATTTAAACAACGTGTTTGATAATATATAAGAAAGTCATGATGCAAGCCCTGAGCAAGTGAAAGAAGTAACCAAATTTGTATATTTTTCGTAAAAAAATAAGCGCTTTGAGAGAGAAAGCAAACAAAAAGTTGAACAGAGTGGGAGAAAGAGAGAAATGGAGCAGGAGAGTGAGTCACGTCAATTCGTTCTCTTTGCTTCTTGTCAGTTACATCTCTATATAGACAAACAAGCGTCACAGATGACTTCCCCCATTTCTTTCCTTTTTCATTATACTTTCTACTGACTGAACAGTCGGATTTCTAGCAACTAGGTGTCCTTAATTTTACATTTACTTTCAAAATGATGGCCATAACTTTTACTAGTTTAACGGCATTGTCATCAACTTACCAGCCTGCATAATATATATACTGATCCACATCATCCGAAACAGCAGAATTTCTGCCATCAACAAACAACATTAAAACTGTGCTCTTTGCTGACTCTTGGTAACTTTATTTCACGCTCGTTTAAGAAACTAACGAACCACACAGCTAATAAATTGTGAATTGCGTTATATTCGCTCCGTTATAACCGTGTGTTTTCCTATCACGGTGTAAAGTGTTGATACAAGTTTCAATCTTCCAAGTAACCCTATTTGTACATATAATTGTGTACCATGCTAATGCTCCTATTTGTGATTTAGATAGATATGGGAAAATGATAAAGTTTTAGCTGTTTAAGTGTTTCCAAAGTCTGTTCTAAAAGAATACTTTCAGAGGAATCAAACTAAACGAAGAAAACACACTTCAACTATAATATACTTCCACTGTAGACATACTTTTATTGTTCGCCAAGTGTTAACATGGATTTGATGCGACTGAAATTTTAAAAGAGAACAGAATTAAGACAACTACAGAGAAAAGGTGTTGACAAAATCTTGAGATGACATTTTTGTGACTATTATTCAATTCAAACTGGATCGTTAGACAAATATAATTACGTGTTTAGGAACAGTATATACAGGAACGGTATGATAATGATACCATGAGCATGTCATGGCAAGTCAGCAAAATGTGTTGTCGACATAATTAAGAAAAGAGCAAAGCTTTTGTTCTTGTTAAGAAATTGGAAGAAAAAAATACTGCCCCAGCAGTGTTTTGTTTCGAGAAATAAGCAACTTATGCTACCATCAGGTGAAGAAGGCTTGAATTTAGAAGGAGAAACAGGCACAATGGGTAAGCAACATTTCATTACAAACGCACACAAACGCCTCCTTATTCGTCAGTCACCAGTCGCAATACATATTATTACTGTTGTGTTTTGCATGGAAGTAGTGTATTAAATGCCAAAAGCGGTGGTGCTTGTTGTATGACACGTTTTGCATGTTAATTTTCCGCTTGAACATGAAATTATTGTCATTGTTATCCCAAAGTAATGACTTTGGAATGCGAATGGCATGTATAATTCGCAGCTATAAATTAGTTTTGTGGTAAAGTCATTTCTATTAAGGTGTACACATGAATGTATATTATTAGCACCTTTTTTACTTTCCCTGGGCATCCGTTTATAGTAAAGCAAGTCTATTCGTAATGCTCCTTTGTTCAGTTCTCACAATACCCTGCTGCCACTACCACGCTATCCATGCATGTTTTACCAGTACTCTGCTGGCGCTTTCCTCAGCCATATTTTGGCGGTGGTCGTTTTATGCAACAGCAGCGCAAACTTTTGAGAAGAGTATAAATGAATGAAAATACGGAATATTACTGCAAATTACTTACTAGTTTAGCAACACCAGTACTTGATGCCACTACTGCTGCTGCCGCCACAAGGTCTTTTGCAGGTGTACGCTAGATCGTTTTAAATCCTTTTACCTGTACCTACCCGCATTTGTTAAAAGCGGATGGTGTGGCTCCACATTTCTAGGGTATCTTGTTCTTGAATATTAATAAAGAATGGTTTCTAAAAGGCATGTCTTTTCCTGCGAATAATCCATTTTTATGCAGCACACCATCCGGCACATTATGACGTTATTAGATGTATGTACGGTCACGAGTGTTTCTAAATGAGTGCGGTAATTAGCCATGTACATATGCATCAAGCACAAGCATATGGTGCTCGTTCCTTTGTTAATTTTTTGTATGTGTTTTTGAAGCTCCATAAAATGTTAAAAGGGTATTATTTAAGACGTATTATATATGAAGGAGAAAGTTATAAATTACATGAATTTTGGGGTTACGTACATCCGGATCGTCAGGTAATCCAAATCGTTATAGCTAGTTCGAAACAAAAATGTAAAATTTGTACACATACATACATACACAGTGCTTCTTCTTGGTATTTGGTGAAGAAGGAACACCCTAGAATTAAATTTTTTTATAGTATATTATAAAGAGTGTATCACATTCTGCATGCAACTGGGAGAACGGGTAGTGTGCGCGCGCTAGTTACTCGCAAAACAGAAGCAGTAAATATGTGTGGTGTGGGAAGCTTGCACATGCACTGTTAATTAATTACTTTTTCTACGTGATATGTTATGTAGTACTGTATCCAGCGTTGTCTCAGCTTTTATAAACGACCGTGTCGACTGAAGGTCTCGTTCAGTACGGAGTTTTTGCAAAACATGCGGTTGTGAGAACTTTGTAGTGAGCTTTTCTGCAGGATTGAGAATGTGGAGTGTTGTAAATTTTCACGTTTTTATCATAAGCTTGTATACTATTTTTGTTGACTCATAATTTATTTAGTTGGGAAGACTTGCATTGCATAGGTCACCAAGAGCTGTGGCATTAAGTATGGTAATCATTCTATACCTTGAACCAAATTACCCAGGTGGTTTATGCAGGAATAGGTATAGAAGACGAGGCTCGGGATAAATTTTCATAGCTGTGCTGAGCTGCTATAAAAAATAGAATGGATCAAACTAGACGCTTCCCTCCATTTAATTTACATGTCATCATATTGTCCGTTTTTATGAAAACGTTTTATTGCCCATAACGTTTCCTTGTGCACTTTTAATGAATCATGTCATTCGTCTCGTTTGCCAGAGCTGTTAAACGTGGTAGTATCCTGGTTTGAAGCAACGTGCAACGTACAATAATATAAAAGAGAGCTTCCTTCAAATAAACTTGTTTGGTACTTATGAACTAGTAATGTTTGCTTCTTGTTGGTACACAACGGTAAATGAGTATGTACATAAATACTTGTCTAAAATATTTTCCATCAGAAGGACATGCAATTACATGCATAAATATGTGACACTTTACTATTATTACATTACATTCCGTTTTTGCAAAAATAATATTCCTTTAATGCTAGCAGCCTTGTCAGTGGGTGGATTATGACTGACACCAGTAACCGCAAAAAGGATCTTTCAGTTTTATGGTCTAATTTAATTATTCATGCTAACGAAATCTGCCTCCACAGCATCACCGCACCGCTCATTTTGGTGCAGACCTTCCAGACATGTTTGATTTACACTTGACCCACTAACGATGAGGTTTATCGCTCTGTGAAATATCTAGTTCGGAGTAATAACATTTCGCTGCACGGTTTTATTAAATAAATGGTTGTTGTGGTTTGGTTTGACGGGTACATCTTACCATCACACTACACTACTACAATGTTCAGCGATGAACTGTATGCATTATACCTGACGTGACAACTTTCATCTTCCTAACAAAGTAGTTGCCTTTGGCATTCAGTTTTTCAGAACATTGAAATGTTACCGAGAAAACATTAACAAACTTTAGTATGGCCCTTGCCTAAACGCAGTCTCAAAACCCCCCACTAATGATTACCATCAAACCTCCCATAGCATATTCCCTCCCATTATGTTCGTTGCTGACACTGCTGTTATACAAGGAGGAAATAGGAAACAGGCATGTATATAATGATGTCATTACGTTCAGTAGAAACGGAAACACTCGTTTTTTTCACTAAACACACACTGTAAAAGTACCAATGAATTAGCACGTAAAGAAAGAGTGAAGAAGTGCTTACAACTCACATTACAATTAGTGAAAAAAGACAGCATATATATACGATATTAAGATATAAGGTACGTCGACTATTTGAATTTGTATCGCACTCATTTCTGTTCACAATGTTTACACTTTTTTATTTTTTGTGCGTCAAACGTGTTTCACCATCATCGTCATCGTCGCCCATAAAAAAGCGAGACTTCCTTATTAACTGCATAACTTTGAACATTTACATAGATAAGTTAGTTACTGTAAATAACGTCGTGTAAATGGAGGGTAATTTGCAAAGAGCTATGCACAATAATAGTAACATCATTTCCATATCACACATCGAAACCAGCATATAAAGCTGTACATCACCCAAGTCCATAATGTACAACCGTGCGCGTGGTACTTTTACTTCCTACTCCTTTCTTCGCTCCTCTGGTTGTAAATACAATGTGGCGGTGAGTATAAGACACACTTTTAGCCATGTACCCTAGTTTTCTCTTGCCATTACTCAGCTCCCTTTTCTTTGGGTATAGCTCTTCCCGTCTTTTCTTGGCCTTTTTGAAACACGCAATCTTTAAATTATGCAGAATTATTCATCACTACAAACAGTTTACAAGTCCATTCATATATGCGGTGGTGGTATACACAATGTGTATTTCTTTTCTAGGTTAGTACTACTATAACGGGTCTATTTATTTGTGACGAATGCAAGCAACAGTCTTTCAATAATAGCTAACGTAATGAATAATACTCAGTCTCGTTAGAGTTGTAGAGTGGAATGTAAAGTAGTCAGTATACTGAAACATTTTACCCGCGTATTCAATCTCTCTTAATGGTTGCACACTACTGGAAAAATATGTATGTCGCTCACAGTGGAATTAGGATTAGTTTGGAATGTGTAAGCAGAAACTGTAAAAGGAGGTCTGTGTCTTTCCTCCCCGACTACACCCCTACACGCACATATTCCCAGAGGCATGGAGGCTAGCTTAGCTACTGAAATGAAAATGTAAACAAGGCTAAGGCTATTTGAATAATTTGGGTTACGGCAAATTTGCGATGTTTTTTAAAGAAAATATTTTAATCTGGAATGACATGGCTGACCGTGACTTCCCTCTAGTTTTCTCAGAATAGTGCAATTACAGAACTAACTAAGAAATTCATAGGATATTTTGTTCGACATTACTTATGAATCATCAACATATCAAACGTCATTCATTTCATTACCATGCGAAAAGTTTATGTGCACAAAGCTTTAATTTATAAAATGCCTACACACTACGCTCGTTTTGTTTCTACCTGTTATGCCATTTTTAGTATGAGAACGATGTGATATGGTGAACAGTGCAGGAGTATAGGCTAATAGCAAAGAGCGAGGTTATCTCAAAGTAAATATTTCATTTGTAAAAGCACCAAATGTTGTCCAACTTTTTTTTCTCTCTTTCTTCTCAAATGAAGCATTTCCATTCCATCAGTCAGTCACTTTGTTCCATCGTGTGCGTAAGTACAATTCAATATCAAGCTCTGGTTGAGAAAAGAATGGAGAGAGAGAGAGGATGTCGACAGTGGAAATAATGGAACAATGCATTAAAGTAATGGCACGTTATTTGCTGCGGTCCGTGAGTCAGCGACTGTTTCTTTTCCGTTAAACTTTACCCATATTTATAGACTACAATACAACAGCTGCGTGTGTTAGTTCTCGCGTTTGGCAGTTTCCATTTCCAAATTTCAACGAGATTTATTAGTGGTGAGGCGGTAAAGGTAATATAATGGCGATGCGAGCAAATGGCACAAACTGCTAAGCAGGTGGGGAGTCCAGGTTCACGTTTACAGACTAGTGAATTATTCATTAGAATGTACACCAGATAGCCTCCAACCAAATACGGGAACCGGGAATGAGGCAGTAGGCGTTTGCTATTGTGGTAGACCTTTCGACTGTGCGTCATTGATTTAGAAAATTCCTTCATTCATCGAGAAATCGTGTAAATATTTCACAAGGTGGTGTGTGACGGTCGGTGTTATTTTCTTTTTATAATTCTTCTCATTTGTGGTGGTGGGAGTGTTTATGCAACCAAACTCCTACTCCTACATGCAGAGAGGAAAAGGAGGAATTTTTAGCAGTGTCGTTGAATACCGTTTGCGGCTGGTATTGTGGGGCAGCAGGGCATGTCGGCTGAGACCCAAACCGCCAGCTACCATAGAATGTGTTAAATATCACCATGAAAGTGCTAGAAGTGTTTGTTTCCAGAAGCAAAGTTCCTTTTGCACTGTTAAAAGCGCAGGATAACTAGTATTACATGCTTTCCGCCGTTTCCCGATAACCCTAACGGCCACTGAGATGGGTTTAGGGCTTTGTTAAGTAAAGAAAATACCGACATATGTCCATAACATCAACCAATACAAAAATAACAGTGTAACACGGCATGTTGTGCTAAAATGTCACTGTCTTTCATGTACGGGCTCCTCAACTCGAGTGTTTAACGGGTCGTTCTGTTTGTCAAAATGCCAATCAATACACAAAGGAAGCACGACAGGGAGCTTTAAGCAGGGCTTCCGGTGCGGTGCGATGGTAGCACACTGGTAGCAGTAGTAGTAAGTAGTGAAGAATGCAAATGACATGTGACACTGCGTTGTCCAAAGACAGAAAATAGGAAAGTGCTATTTCAAAGTGCTAAAACAAGATACAAAAGGAATTTGGCTCTTTAACAATGTTTACGTAGGAATTCAACAGTGAAATCGTATGCATTCAAATATAAATTAAGCAACTTTAAACTATCCATCCATAAAAGTGTGCATTTATGGGAAATTGTGTCTCCGATTTTGGTCCTCGGGTGGAGGAATTCATACGAAAAGGTTATATCAACATATTAATGCAAATTGTGAATACAGGGAAAAGTTCCACTTTGGCAAAAGCTTTATCCCCTCTTACACACACACTCTTGCTTCAGCTTCTTTCATTAAAATATCTGTAGATAAAATGGCAGAGACACTTGTGGCCCTAATGCGAATTTTAAGTGTCGTTCGCTTCCTTCCCATCCTTCTCTCTCTCTGGCTTAAAAGGATTAAATTAAGCATGAAATTATGCACGTATGTCATGTGCATGTATGACGCCGCCACCGTCGTCGTGCAGAGTAGTAGCAACGCTGAACGTTAATCTTATTATTAAGGCAAGTAAGCCTTTGCCAACCTTAACAAAGCTCCAGCACACAAAACATTTTATACAATCAGCTTTAACATATAACAGACTGACAGTTTCTTGCCTCTTGTTTGATTTGTTGTTGTTCCTGTCGTTTTCTCTCTGTTAATTCCTCGTTCTGTGAGCTCTTTTGTCCTTTCCCTTTAACAATAAAAAAGTATACAACATTAACTTTATCAAATTTTACAGAACGACTTGGATCTGGTGAAATAGATGCAACAGCGCCCCCACCAAAAGTTGCTCAGGATGGGAGACGGAAATCTGTTTTCGCTGAAGCGTACAACCCTGAAGAAGACGAGGAGGATGAGAAGATGGTAAGTAGGGAGGGGTATTAACTGTTACGTCGTTGTGTTTCGGAGAAATAAAAGGACAATAATGTACAATGAGCACCAAACATTCATTCCATCACCACCACCACCATTAACCACCGTCATGAAGATAAGGAACATGGCACATGAAAGGGGAAAGAGGATTTTAAGCTTTGCTGCGGCAAACACAAAAAAATTCAACAATAATGAAAATTATTGATATTTTCTCTGAAACCGAATTATGGCTTACCACCGCACATGACATGCTGTTCATGTTCCATTTTATGGAAATTATTTTTTGGTACCCCTACAATGTATAGTGGTATTGGTGGTAGTTAGGAATTGGGGGCTACATGTTATACGAAACAACGAAGTTACAAAGTCAGTGGTTGGTGGTGGTGGGGGAAGATAAATGTGTAAACGTAGAAAGGAAGATTTACAAGTGTTTGAATTTTGTGATTATAATTTCAGGTGGTTCATCCAAAATCTGACGAGCAGCGGGCTCAACTTGGTGAAGCTGTCAGGCATATTTTGCTCTTCCGCTCCCTTGATACCGTACGTTTTGATATTTCCCATACTTTTTTCCAATTTTGCATTTGTAACTATTTGGAGTTGAATGTTCCCTTCTTTGACTAAAACATCCCCTGGGATGTACACGACTGCTTCAGCTCCCGTCGTCGCCCCATAACCATTGTCCTCATATGTCCCCTTTTTGTTTTTACTTGGCGAAGCGTTGTTCTCGGAATGAAAATCCTTCAAAACTTTTTACGTTTCCTACTTTACTATATACCCACCTCTATATGTATTGTGTCTTTGTGGTGCTATCCCTACATAGGAACAAACGCAAGACGTGATAAACGCCATGTTTGAAAGGAAAGTGGCGGCAGGTGACTATGTTATTAAACAAGGAGATGACGGAGACAATTTCTATGTGATTGAGTCGTGAGTAGTAAAACATTACATTATTATTATGACTTTCCATGTCGCATTTGGCGTCTCGAAGTGAAGTTCCCTACTTTTATCTCACTTTTTCCTCGTAATTGAAACTTTGAGTATACTCACCTAGACACTGCTCTCATGTTTTCTAGAGGAAAGTACAAAGTGTTCGTACAAATGGAAGGAGAGCAGGAACAAAAAGTGGTCGCTACTTATGACGGTGCTTGAACAGGAGGTGCATTGCTTGCTACAAAGCTCCTGCTGTCGTTGATATCGTAAAAAATTACGAGAAAAGA
The DNA here is from genome assembly GCA_027744295.1 of Callyntrura guangdongensis. NCBI lineage: Eukaryota > Metazoa > Arthropoda > Collembola > Entomobryomorpha > Paronellidae > Callyntrura > Callyntrura guangdongensis. Next base: position 19,176 of record JAHZNB010001830.1, read on the forward strand.
TTACAAATATCTTCTTCAGCATTTCTTCCGTTGACATTTATTTGTTTTCTTCTCTCCGCGCGCCTTGTTACATATGTCGCTGAACGTGGCTTGATAGTGATACGTTGGGGATAACGTTATTTTCCCTTTTTTTGTTGTTTCTTTCGTTTCTTTAGAACTATGAGCGAATGAATCTGGCAGATGCACTTGTGCCGAGGTCGTATTTGAGCGGAGAAACAATCATCAAGCAAGGTGATGCTGCTGACGGCATGTATTTCGTAGAAGATGGGGAAGCCAAGGTTGTCAAAATTGATAACAACGGCGAGGAGAAAGAGGTAAGGCATGGCGACAAGTTTTCTCTCGCTCTTTCTTTCATATGTATGTAATGGAAAACTGCAGTGCGTGGGAAAACCGTTATAGTGTTGTAGTGTAGTGATAGGGTATTAAGATTATCTCATCAAAGCCCTCGCGGCAGATCAAGACCTCATCATGAACAAAAGTAGCCAAGTGGTGCCAGTAGTTCTATAACTTGATTACATTTTCCTCTCTCTCTCTCTCTTCCTGTCCAGATTAATAACATTTCCAAAGGAGGCTACTTTGGTGAGCTGGCTCTGCTTACAAAGAAACCCCGTGCAGCCACTGTGAGAGCTGTAGGAAATGTCAAATTGGCATGTAAGATAGCTACCAACATCATCAAATTCATTTTATATGTTATTCTTATTCTTGATGACAATATTTCTCTCCAACTGACCTTATTCCTACCTATCGAAAAAAAACCCTGTCGTGCTGTGTTGGTGCTTCTGCGTTCTATTATATGACGTTTTTGTTGGCGAAATAGTTTTGGACGTTGACGCATTCGAACGCCTACTTGGTCCTTGCATGGAGATTATGAAGCGTAACGCTGATGACTACGAGCAACAGTTAGAGCGTGTATTCGGATCCAAGTCGGAAATTCCCACAGACATTCGATAAGAAAAATGGTGATGGTGCTTGAAGTGGCAATGATTGTTTCCCCTTCTCCTTATTGTGTCGGAGATTGCGTAGCTTATTATCCTTGTCCGCCAATCTTAATACAAAAATAATAATAAAAAAATATTTCTATTAATATGTTACTGAAGTACCAAGAAGAAACAACGTCAAGAAAAAATCTCGCAGTAAAAAACTTTCTCGCGGAATAATAATAAAATCAATCTTTTTCTACTTGACGAACTGTTGTATTGTCCGCCGAAATAAAAAAATCTGTATTCACCAAAAGTACGTAAAATGGAAAAACGAATGTTGAATGTAATATATACGTTACGTTGTTCTTCTACATGAATGTAGAACCAGTGAAATGACGTCAAATCGCCCAATACTGTTTATGTACACTACAATTACACACGATGAGAAAGTAATGAATTGAACGAACCGTAAACGGACAAGTGATCAAACAATATTAAATTGTATCATTATATTTTTTTCCAATTGACCATTCCCAAGTTGTCCATTTATTTGTTACTTCCCAGTTTACTGTTTGTTTGCCAAATATCTTACACACACTAATATACACATTAAACATATTTGAGTTGTTTAATATACATTCCCAATTTCCCATATAATTGTTGTAACGAATGCAGTATCCTATTATTGGAAAAAGTAATGAGGAACAGTGATAGATTTTTGGAGCGTAATAATTATGTTATTTATTATTACTGTTACGTACTTCTCTACAGATAGCCAAATATGTATGTACTGTTGGTAATGTAATGTCAATGAGTATACGTATTAATACGTTGTTGAAGTTTTAGTCGTTTGCTTGACATAATGAATTCTACATATTATAAACTTTCAAAATACTCATTTATTGTATGTACATGAAATTAGTCTAGGTATGATTCACCTTATATGTGAATTTTGGAACGTCATCTTGCACCAGTTTAGCAAAATTACCAAATAGCAACCTACATATTAACCTATTTATGGAATATATGAATAAATTGAAATAAATTCCCTTTTAGAGGTATATTGGGGTTGCATGTTTTAATTCGTTAGAAAATATCCTGAGGATTTTATGGCGTAATGTTTAGGGCAAAGAATATTAAGTATTGTGTTGTGAGCAGGTCTTACAAGACGATTTTATGAAATGTTTGACATTCATACACCCTCTCTCTGACTTTCTTCATATCATATGCCGAATCGGGTCCATCATCATCGAAGAAGGGTATAACATCTGAATTATTACTTGTATACTCCCGTTGTAACACACAACCACGATGATCCCAAAAATTGGGTTGAAAGAAAAGTATCCCAGATCTACACTTATGCACTACTCTAAATTATGTAAAGCTTACACAGATGAACTTATTGAGTTATGTTATGAATTTAGAAAGTATGTATGAGTCACTGTCCGTATGTTTTTACCACGTAACGTTTGGGTTGCATGAACTGCATAATTAATTGAGATGATACTTATTAAATGATAAATGATGTTAATCAAAGAAAATTGAAGAGGACAGTTTTTAATTATTAATTATTTACTATCCGTAGGTACGTATACGTATACCTAATAAAATGTTTACGGGGAAAATATTTCATAAATAAAAATCTATAATGTTAGAATAACCTGTGTGAACGTTTTAGAAATAAAATGACAACGAGAAATAGTGGTACACCGGGTCTACGGGTGAAGCAGTTCATTTATTTTATTTCTACACATTAATCACTTGGTTGTGTAAGCATTCGCTTTTTTTAAATGATCCATGGACACTCCGGATGTTTTCTCATACTACGAACACGAAATACACAAGATTAGGTAGAGCACACGAAGCGAGAGAGCATT